>CM077503.1:24911213-25020349 GCA_039654745.1 Houttuynia cordata
ACCCACTCATTTTCATACACATCAGCTGTGTATGGAAAATGTGTAGGAATCTGCTGTACAAATATCGTTTCCCTTTTGAAAGCACTTACCAAACTTCTCATTTTCACTTTTGAATACCAGTTTCACTTTAGTTCATCCATAAACGCTGAAGATTTACTTCTTATTTCTTGTCAATCTTGAGAATTAATAATTTCTCCACAAAAAAAATGAATTTGAACAGTGTGTTCCTGACAGTTTACCTGCAATGTGCTTGATTACATCTTTATCCTCTTATTGCAGCCCAAATGGGTGGAATTCTCCTGTGTCTAAGAACTGCTATGGCGAGACTTCTCCAGCAAGCTGGGTGCCCTACCCAGGCCCTTATACAGATCAAATGAAGGTTGTCAAATCAGTGATGGAAGACATGGCTAATCCTCCTTACTTAGTAGACATAACTGCACTTTCTGAGCTCCGGAAAGATGGTCATCCGTCAATCTATAGCGGCAACCTGAGCCCTGTGCAACGGGCAAACCCTGAGGGATCAGCTGACTGTAGTCATTGGTGTCTCCCAGGCGTACCAGACACATGGAATGTACTATTCTATACTGCTCTCATCCGTTAATTTTATTGCAGATATGACTAACCTTTAGAACACCACTCTTCAAGGTTTATTTGGCTGGCAACTCAATTTTGAACTTCTGCATGCCAGTTTTTGCAATGTATAGCAGTTGATCATTATATAGTGTAGTTGCGTAAGCATCTTTGATGTACAAGGGAGGCAACTTCTGAATTAAAGTACTTGGCTGGTTGCTTGTCATGAACTCATAATGGTTCTAATGGGGCATTACAAGTTATGTGCTCGATTATGTTGCTGCTTTATTAAGTTACTAAATTGCAACTTCAAAAAAGCCATTTGAGGATAAAATATCGAACAATGTGGTTTCATAATAGTGATTAGTGATTAAGTTGTAGCATACTAGCATCGATAGTGATTATTGATTAAAACAGCTTTTGCCAATTGACTTCAGTAGATGTATGCTTGCTTCTGCTGCTCATTATGCTTAGGTGATTTAAATAGGAGGAATGAAATGCTACCACTATCTTTTACTTTTGTTTTGTACTCTTGTATAGATAAATAGATAGTCAGCTACTTATAACAAGCAATCATCAAATCTGGCCATTGCCCTGAGACCCAAGCATATTATTCGCCTCACTTAATACCTTTCCCTTTCTCTTCACTAGCTTCTCTGGAATTTGGGAACAATGATTTTAAAGGTGGTAACAACAAGGTAATAGCACATGCCAAAATCGGTGTGCTGACACGATTATGCCTCAGTTTTCGTCTGTGGCTAAAGCAGTGTAGGTCCACAAATTTCAAATTTTCAATTACTAATCCATCTGCAATTGAAAATGCTCACAACAATCTGATGGAATGGTTGCACATGAAGGGAAATATCTACAACTCACTGACGCTGACAAAAGATCTTAGCTAGAAGCCTAAAAAACCAGTTCATGCCTTCGTAAATTCATGAACCCACCATAAACCTTCCTTTTATATAGGTCCCATAATCCCTGTCAATAGTCCTAATTCAACCATATTTATCAAAGTACAATAAGAAGATAATGAAGTCATTCTCTGCCTCATGAAATTCTGTTCCATAACTGTCCGGGAAAGATGTTGCCGTTCTACCATCCCCTACCATAACACCCCACAATGTGGTCCAGACCTGTGTCCAATAGTTGAGCTCTCTCTCTCTAAAATATTTCAATCTTAAAAGCCCTTTTCCCTCATCACTCTTTTAGTGTATGGCACAACTTCTAATGATATGTTATGGGTGTCAACCAAGCAACGAAGAGCTCAAGAGGGTAGCTCCCTCTGTCAGTTAATTGTTGTAATCTGTGCCTTTGCCTTCGTCGCGCCATATACACTGTGGACTTCAGGGCTCTCAGAGACCACTTTTCTCAATCTTGCTCCTTGTGCTCAAGGAATTCCATATCGGCCATATATCGCCGATATATTGATATCAGGCCCCACCCGATAAAACGAGACGGGTAAATCAATCTTTATAGCCATTGGATTCCGATCGGAGGGTAGATATCAAATCAGTGAGTAGGTGAGCATGCCACATATTATAAGGGTACATATTGGCCTTATGTGAGATATTATAGCTATTTGTAGCCGTCGGGTCAAGATCCAATGGCTACGATTCAAAATGACCTCATATAAGCCATACGAGAGCGATCTTATTTAAACTTTTTTCATATATATATATATATATATATATATATATATATATATATATATATATATATATATATATATATATATATATATATATCCAGCGGCTATGAATGTAATTGGCCTCATATAAGCTATATGAGAGCAATCTCATTTAAACTTTTCCTATTTATATATATGCAAAAAATTATGCTGCTAAGGATGGTGCGTACTACTTCTGCACTGAAGTAATAAAGAGGCGCAATAAAAATGGACTTGAGCAAGTGGTTAATCGAAAAGTGGCTAATAAGCAGGGAAGTTGGAAGACAAAGTCTAACAAGAAAGGAAAAATCCGCACTTGGAAAGGGGATATCCTTGGTAGTTATCAGATTTTGAGGTTTGAGCCGGAGGATGAAGAGAATTTATGGTTTCTGGAAGAGTTCTTCGTGCACCCGCAAGATGATGGCCAGCCAGGGACCTGGACCGAACTTGCTGCATTTCGCTTGTGTCCTTTCGCAATGCGAGCAGCATTCCGAGGGCCACATGTTACCCTTAACCACTTACCTTAGAAATTCCCCACAGATTAGTTTTTTTATTTTGCCTAATGATGATATTGTTTTCTGTACCATTCCCTAAGGAGTACTATTTTATTTGTTTTGGGTTATAATGTTGTACATCTTCGACCGTCTTTATTTGTTTAGAAAGGTGTTACTTGGCTATTATTATGCCTAAAGTTTACTCCTAATATAATTAAGCCTTCTGTTGGTGGAGAAAATAGCTTTGATACTTTTGAGATAGGGGTCTATAGACTCTATACAACTTTAGACCCTTCCTTCAATTTTCCTTCCATGTAAGCTATTAAGAGAATGGAACTCCTTTGCACTTTGCATCGCATTTGTAAAATGTTTCAGGAAGTACATACAGAAAAGAGACTTTTCGTTATAGTTCTATTTTGTCTTACTTGCGGAAAAAAGTGACTTTCGTTATAGTTTTATATTGTATCACTTGGGGATGCTACGAGTATCAACTTCAACAAAAGCTTAATTAATTTTTAAAGGATTTAATTGCTGTGAATAAAGCTATGCTTATAACATCATTTTCGGTTTGGAAAAGTTCCGACTTATTTTGCCTGAAGAGGTGAATTGTTTCACTAACATTTGGCTTAACAAAGTGGAGCTACATTTTTCTTGCTAAAGCTACTGTTTTTTTTTTGTACCTGCTGAAGCTACAACTTATTAAAATTGAATTCAGGACAAAAATCGCACACCATTTGGCACACGGGTGCGGAAGCTACAGTGTCAACTCCTTAAAAGCTAATGCACTGTATTCAAGAGTCAAGAACGAGTGAAAAACCAATGGTGTAGCATATCAAGAACTGCTTCTTCAGTGGAGAGAATGAGTGCTTGATAATGTGAACCAGTATCCTCTGTACCAAGAAAGATGATTGTGAGCTCCCCACATCATGTCACAGTGGAGCACTCCAATATAAGGGTACTGGCACTTTATATAGGGGCCTAACCCAACACATGGAGCTGGCATGACCATCAGGTTGGTATGTACCGACATAGGCCTCTATGTACAGTGCTAGGATACCCATGTATCAAGGTCATGAAAGCCGGGAAAACATTTTCATGATACATGGCTCGCTACATAGCTGGTCCTTGCAAATGCATACATTACAGAAGTACTCTAACTAGTTAAGTCTCTAGGGAACTTTTCTGATTTGAGGGCACGTCTACCTCACAGCTATTATATTAGCCAGTTCCTGCCATGAATTGGGAATCAACTTTCAACCGTCTTGTGTTTAAATTCCTCGTATATACAATATAACCTTTGTTCCACCATCTTAAGCGAGCAGAATGGCTGGCTACTTCTGTTTCAATCCTTATCTTCCCTTGGAAACAAAGCAACTGTCACCATGGGCCAACCCACTATCCTTATACCCTAGCCGTAGAGTAGTTCATTGACTTGACTACTAACATCAGCAACGTTCCTTGACCTTTACTTCTCTCATTCAGAAAGCTATCATCCCTCCCATACTTGTTAGCCTCAAACTCGTCTTGTCTAAACTTTAAGGTCCTCAAATAAACAGACAGACTGACAGAGTAAAGCCGATGAAACTGCTTAGTCATCAGTAAGCTTAAATAGTCTATTTGATATCAGATGGTGTGGCAATCTGTTTGACTGGTCCCAGCTTACATCGACTTTCTGATTTCAATTGCGAATTCAACCCACAACAACTGAAGTTGCTTGAAGCTTAAAAGCTTCAAGTATTTAATACCAGATGGTTGCACAATTTAAAAGTTCTTCAAGTTGCACGAGGACCAATCTTTTGGATAATCCAAATGGAGTTAGCTAGTTTGTAGAGATTGCTTATACTACATTAAAAGGAGTCAAATAATTCTTTAAAACATTTTTGTGAGGTGGGTGAAGTCGGTATAAGACATGGGCCAATGATCCAGACGTGCAGACATAGACAATTTAACCACTATGTGAGAGGATTCCACATTTTTAGTTATTTTATGCAGCAACCACCTTATAAGTCAAATTTACACTCCAATACATGAACAAATTAATCTAATGACAGCCAAGTAAAACCATGTGTTAGTTATTGTGCTCATAATTAAACAAGTGATCTAAGTACATATCATCAGCATTAATGATAAATGAAGGCTAGATCATGCTGGCCTTGCCTGAACTCCCTGAATAGAATGTTCACTTTTCATTTCCATTCCCTCAAAATGACATTGAAGACTCAGAAAAAAGAACCTAGATATGAAGATATCAACACAAGTTGGCAATATCTCAACCTAGCATGTTCACCATGAACTATAAATTACTAGGAAATCTCAGTTGTTAGTTGATATCAGAAGATCTTAAGATATATGTCACCACTTGCTCAGAGCAATAAACAGCTAGCACACCAAATTGCTTTACAAAATTATAGATTAAATTAAAGAGGGATTCTTGAATAAGAGTATCATTGAATCTGTCCAATTACACTCCTCATATTCCAATAATCTATTAACCTCATTGACCCATTAAAAAGAAGCTTTCATTCTACTCTCTCCCACTCTTCTATCAGGCCCCTTGTTTACCATCTAAGATTCTGATTCTCAAATGAGTTAAGGATTGAGCAAAGGGAGAAGGTGACTCCAGCACACCCCCTTTCTCTTCTAATGTTGTTTTCTTGAGAAGATACCATCCACCAAATTGGAAACCTAACTCCCTTTATTTTATTCCACCTCAAACTCCACCCTCCTCATGACTTTTAATCCACATCCCATGCAGCCACCACGCCGGAAGCCGTCTGCTCCCCCCCTAGACCCTCTCACCATGGCCAAATATTCTTCAGGCAACGGCTCCGGCAGGAAGAGCAACAACATCTCCATCTTCATGGTGGTCTTCTCCGTCTTCCTCTTCGCCGGCTTCATGTACAACGAGGACGTTAAGTCCATAGCTGAGTTCCCTTTCACCAGATCCAGACCCCCAGTGATCCAGTCTCCAAACGAGGTGGAACATCTTCCCATCATAGAAGAACCCAAAGAAGATCCTAATGATGATCAAGCTAGAGAGGAACGCATCAACGTCAAAGTGGTTGTGGTGAAGGAAGAACACCGGATGATTCAGCTCCCTACCTATAACGAAAGGCAGAAGGAGGAGACGGCCAGAGTCGATAAGACCGAGATCGTTATCGAGGAAGAAGCGGAGGAGGCCGTTGTTGTCGATGTACCAAAAGATTGTGACCTATTCAGTGGAGAGTGGGTATTTGATAATGTGAGCCATCCTCTGTATAAGGAAGATGATTGTGAGTTCCTCACATCACAAGTCACTTGCATGAGAAACGGGAGGAAGGATTCTTTCTATCAGAATTGGAGATGGCAGCCTAAGGACTGCACCTTGCCCAAGTAAGAATGAACTTTGAATTGTATCAATTTGATGAATTACATGGAAATTGTATTCGGCAATGTTTGTATTTGGTCATAAACTGGTCCAATGTTTTGCTACTTTTCGGATGTTTTCTTGGAAGGTTCAATGCAAGGCTGCTGCTGAGTCGACTCAGGGGGAAGCGGCTCATGTTTGTAGGTGACTCGCTGAACCGGAACCAGTGGGAGTCGATGGTCTGCCTCGTCCAATCGGTCGTCCCTCCCGGAAAGAAGACCTTGACCAAGTCCGGGTCACTGTCCGTCTTCCGAGCCACGGTAAGAATCGATCTTAACTCGGCTGACTCGGAAAGATTAACGGTCCCATTAATTTGGTTTTCCAAAATGAACAAATATTAGCTTATTTTTAAAAATCAAATAAAACTATTATTATGGGGCAGAGGGAGTATATACTAACATGACTACTAAAATTACCTTGAACATTCAAATGCTAAATGCCCCAATTACTGATTTCAATATGAGTATGCAAGAATGTGTTACTTGAAGAGTAAAGAAAATTGATTTGTTTTTGGCGAAGGAATATGATGCCACAGTGGAGTTCTACTGGGCCCCATTCTTGGTTGAGTCAAACTCGGACGATCCGCGGAAGCACAGCATTTTGGACCGGATTATAATGCCCGAGTCTATCTCCAAGCACGGCCAGAACTGGAAGGGTGTGGACTACTTGATCTTCAACACATACATTTGGTGGATGAACACTCCAAAGATGAAAGTTTTGTAAGTTTCCATAAAATGCGTTATTTACTATGTAGCATTGCTTTAAACGTGTTTTCAACCTTGTTAATAAATCTATTGTCTAATCTTGTCTTTTTAAAATGAAGGCGAGGGTCATTCGATAATGGGGCCACTGATTACGATGAGATCGAACGGCCAATAGTATATGAAAGAGTTTTGAGGACGTGGGCCAAGTGGGTCGAGGAGAACGTCGATCAGGAGCGTACATCTGTCTTCTTCAGTAGCATGTCTCCTTTACACATCAAGTAAGCATGAAATCATTTTTACCTTAATCTAATTATTATTCTTCATTACTATTGATATATTATAACAAAGTTTTTTTATTATTTCTCAGCTGACCATGTTTCTAAGTTCAACTTCCTCAGACTATTACTACATAAATTTGATATAAAATACAAACTACAAACAACTTAACTATAAAATTGCATTGCTACTAGTACATTGTTCTAAATTATTAGTACATGATGACCAAATGGGTCTGTTCATGGTCATAACAGGAGCACAGATTGGAGCAACCCTAACGGCATCAAATGTGCAATGGAGACGATGCCGGCACTGAATGTGAGCCGGTTGTGGGTTGGCACAGACTGGCGGGTTTTTGTTGTCGCGGCAAATGTGACACAGTCGATGAAGGTGCCAGTCCACCTCCTCAACATCACTATGCTGTCTGAGCTCAGGAAGGATGCCCATACCTCCGTCTACACCATCCGGCAAGGCAAGATGCTCACACCAGAGGAGAAGGCAGACCCAGCTACTTATGCGGACTGCATACACTGGTGTTTGCCTGGGTTGCCGGATACATGGAACGAATTCCTATATGCCCGGATTGTGTCCCGTTCATCATAGCATTAAGCCACCTAATTTGATCCACATCATAGTTGGTTTTCATGTTTATTGTTGCTTTATAACACAAAATGTTTTTGGTAGATCATCTTGGCTTGTTTTCTTTTTGTTTTATGTTCTTTATTGAACATTTTCGTTCTTGATTTTGCAACTAAAGGCTTGTTGCAATGTATAATGGCACAAACTGTATAATGACTCAGTGAAAAAGAATAAGAGAGAAATCCTAATTCAAAGAGTACTCAAACTGCCATGTGAAACCCCTAAAATGTCTACAGTAGCACAATCTCAACATCCTTTTCTCCTGTTGATAGGAATTATTCATCTATCAGTGAGATTTATTTAATAATCTTTGCAAGTCTCTCTTTTTTATTGATCGACCAATTGGCAAGTTGTTAACTGTAACAAAAAGTTTTATAATAGTGATGGGCCTTTTGACCAATTGTGGCCAACTCATGAGTCAAAATTTTGGCATCCTTCTGTCAAGAAGAAAATGTATTCTTTCTCCTTCATAAAAAAAAGTTACTCTCCCCTTATATAGGCAATAATACATAAGAAAAGTTGGCATGAGCCTGAGTAATTTTGACCCGTTGGATCAAAATCTGATGGTGGTGATGATTCACACTTACCCAGCCAGTGATTTGACACCCATTGTCGGATCTTGATCTGGCGGATGAAGATAGTTTGACTCATACAAGCTAACATGAGAAGGATCTTATATAAACCGGCCTCATAATATATTAGGGGAAAAGTTTAAATGAGATCGCTCTCATATAGCTTCTATGAGGCCACTTTGAATCGTAGCCCTTCGATCTTGATCTAACGGCTACATATAGCTATAATGATCTCACCCACTCCTTGATGTGACATACTCACTTACCCACTGATTTAATATCCATCCTCCGATTAGAATCCAATGGCTATAAGAATTGGCCTCATGCTCCTTATATGAGAACGATCTCATGTAAACCTCTCTCATATATTAGCCTTATTGTAATACATTAGCCTTTGGGCCTATCTTACCAAGGTAAAGATCTTGGGGGTTGAAGCTATTTCAGGTGAGTTCCCCATCCCATGGTAATAACCCTTCCATAAGCGAACTTTGTGTTGAAAAAAGTGGAAATTGCACCTATATAAATAAAATAACTGAACAAACAAAACAAACATGAATAGGAGATAACTTATCTAATTTGACACGTCTAGTTTTTTTGGGGGGTAATGAATTGGACACGTATAGTTGGTTACCAACTTTGCATGTCTCCCCCAGGTGGTAGGCCCAAGAGCTTCCTTCGAGACTATTCTTGTTAGAGAAAACAAATACTTAAAAAAGGAGCACTACATTGGCGTTCTAGAAGTACCATTAGCTAGTAGTTGTCATTAGCTTTTAATGAATTTAGATCCAATTGTTTGAAATGAGAAAGGTAAGAAGCAATGCACCGCATGTCCTAGTCTCCTGGACGTAAATATCCACTCGACATCCATTTGGAAATAAATAGAAAGGACCACTAGAGATCCTGTTCCCACAGCTGCAATGCCAGGAAATATTACTCCCTCCATCCAATGAAACTCGCTGCATTGCAACATGAGTAAAATTTATTGGAATCTAAGGCCCGTATAAACTGTATTGGATTCATTTTCTAATGAAGGCAGGCTTCAGTGGATGGAGCGAGTATCACATTTTAAATATAGACCGTTAAAATGGGATGGAGGGTTTATAAGAGGCAAGCTAGGGTATACAATAGTATAGAGGATAGGGGGTTTTGTTCTGGCCAAAGAAAATACCCACAAAAAAAGTATTTTAAACAATTGTATTCTTATCATTTACGTATCTGAATCTGCAGCTCCATTACATGGTTTTCCCATGGAGACAGTTCCCCAAGTATTTTGCAGGCAAGCCATTTGACTACCCACATAATGGGCGCTACTTATTCACGAAGGCACAAATGTTAATAATATGGCTTTGAGATTTTATTCGTGAGTGAAGAGGTGTTTGAGAGATGTTAGCCTTCCGAATTTCTACTTTGGAGTTCAGACAAAGTGGAAGAAAGAGAACACAATGAAAACATTTCACACTTTTGGAGCATACTAAGTAGAGTCTTGTTTATATGACGTTGTTTACCCCTTCTCAATCATAACCATTTTGTCTGAATCGATTACCCATTAAACTTTCATTACAAATACTATTTTTGTAAGGTCCTTTTTCTTGGTATGCGGTTCGTATGGATATATTATATACCCCCTCTGTCCAATTGTACTTGTCTGGATTGAAAACCAAAATAACTGATTTTAGGTCATTTTGGATTTGTAATGCAGACAGGTAAATTGGACGGAGGGAGTACATATAAACCTTGTACGTTCATTTCAAGTAGTATTGTACTAATTCATCAATACAGGCAAACCAAACACCTACCTAGAGCGAAGTGGTCCTTGTTTGATGTTGTCTTTAAGATGTTTAATCCTTAAGATGTTTGGCCACAAGATAGCTATCACGTGAGACCCACATAGACAATATGGGACCCTCCGATAGTCATACTAGACCATGTGCCAATTGCATCAGCAGGGGGGGACCGTATTGCACACTTTTAAGGAGATCATCTTGACAGATCTGATGATACTAATCAGGTAAAGCTCATAAGGGACAAGTTTCCGCGGTCAGCACGGATAAGGCATATCATAATTTTCTTTCACTTTCAAGTGTCCCACTGTAGTACCTTTGTGCAGCAAAACTCATGGCCTTTTTTTTCCTTTTTTCTTTTTTACTACTCCGTCCGGTCATTTTTAATTGAGATTGTCATATAATTTATCAATTTATTAAGATGTGGGGTCTATAACAGTGTAGGCTTTTCTAGCGGGGTAGCTGGGCAGGGCTCTAGGTGCGAGCCTCCGAACCCAAATAGAGAAGGCATCTTTAGAGTGGAGAATAATTAAATAATAATATCATCTAATTTTGGTAAGTATATTTTGTTGATTGATACGGAGTATAAAACTCATGGCCTCTCGCACCAAAAAAAAGTATACTATAGAAAAAAAACAGAATAACTGCCTTGTTCTCTAAGATGTTGATTCTGAAGAAATTACTAGGTACAATAGCCAGACCACCTCATCTTTTATGCCACTTCACAGGAGGTGTAGATGTCCAGGATTGACGATGCATATGCTCCACATCTGGGCTCCATGTGTTTGGCACCAAATTGCTAGTGTACACCTATATAGTCTGTGCACTGTGATTGTAGAGATCAACAACTCCTGACACCTTGGAGCAATACTCTCACGACCTGAAAAATTGTAAAAGAAATATTAATTGATTGACCTAAATCAAGAAAGTAAAACTTGAATTGAAATTATTTTAATTTTGGTTTAATTAATTAATTTTGTAATTATGATAAATTCTCTAAGTGTAGTAGAAACTTAATTAGACAGAATCCTATTTTACCAAAGACTCACTGGTGGCACCAGGGTCAGGTCGGGCGTCAAGGCTGAGCCAGGGTTGTGTGAGTTAATTAATGAGATAGTGTAATTATCTTGGGCTAGTACATTCCTAATTGCAGAAGGAATAGAAGAAACGAGATGAACGGTGCAGATGTGATCATGAGTTGGGGTGCGGTGCCAGGTAATTATGGAAGAATTCTGTACACTTACTAATTTATCTTATTAGGGTGAATTCAAATTGGTAAAATTGTAAAGTTTTCATTTAATTGAGACATCTAAATAAGGTTGAACGCCATGATTTTCAAAAAGTGAATAATGCAGTTTCCTAGGATAACTATGACTTGAATTGGAATTAACACCAAAGAAAGAAATGCAATTAGGATTCCTTTCAAAGTTAGGCGCCATGATTAATCCATTGGAGACTCTTGATTGGCTAATAGAGATTTTGATTGACCCAAATCAAGGGAGAGGGTTACACTTCAATTGGAACCAAGAAACCCTAGAACCACCAAATAAAAAGGAGAGTTGGCAGGCCCATGCTTTGGCCGACCACTCCACCTTAGTCCTCTCTCGTCCCTTTTGCTTTCTCTCTCTCCTTTTATCTCTCGACCCTCATTTCTCTCTCAACCTCATCAAACTAGTGCAGGCCAACCTGATTTGGTGACGAGGAGAGTGTACTTATGCGGGTGGAATTTTGTATAAAGCGATAAGGTTTTTCATCTGGAAAAGGTAGGGTGGTTTTATATATCCTCTTCTAGGTTTTCAATCCTTTGATGCCACATTTCTTAATGATTTGGAAGTCACTTGATGATATTCTCGTGTTGATTATTGATGATCTATATCTATATTTATGATCCTTAATTATCAAAGTCATGTTCTATATCATTTTGTTCAATTGATTCGATTGCGATTGGTTTTTGGATTCCGTTGAATATACTCGTAATGGATTGATGAGACTTATAAATTCATGATGTTTCCCTTTATATTATTCTACTCTATTGCACATCATTGTTGTCCTAGTATAATTGGCTTGTTTGGTGAGACTATTATATGTATAGAAGGTTAGGTATTCAGCCATACATCTGAGTTTTAAAAAAATTGTGTCAGTCGACCTGAAATTGATCCGTTCGTCATACTTAATTCCGGATAGTATAAAAATAGGTATTACATGAGAAGTTCAAAGAAACTACTAATTTATTTATTTAATTAAAAATACATCACGTTGTAACAATGACACCCGGTCTTTTTAGCAAACCAGCTAACGACTGCCAGCCAAAAGCGACTATGGTTACTGACAAGGTACAAGGCTTGTCCCTGTGAAGTCACACTTCACCTCCTGATTCTTTTGAAAATCACTGCTATAAAATATTTAATCCTAAGCAAGTACACTAATTAAGTACTCTTTAAAATCTCAATTAGACCTATTAAGTTGATTTCGGGTCAAAACTATGCTCTTGGCCGGAACTGTTTATGTGCCAATAACTCATACCAAAACAATCATAATTAATTCTACAAAAGTCAAAAAAATATGTTGTTTCCTTTGCTGGATTCTAAACTCATAGGAGTATTCCCTGAAAAAATATCTAGTTCAGATTCTAATTGTATTGAATGTGAGAGGCTTGCAAACTCATCTATTCTGTTTTAAATAGGACTCTGTCCTTCATACAAGTCGCCTTTCATGTCTCTCTTATAAATTTGTGAACTACCAGTAAAAGTAACACAATTAATACGGAATACTATCATTAGGATCAACCTAAGTGCCTATAATTAACAGTAGGTACAATAGAGAAGTCTACAATAAATAAGAGAAGTAAAACGACAACGGTATGACTCAAGGCTCAATTATACATATGAAGGTATGACTCAAGACAATTATACAGTCGTTTGATACATTCGTTTTACAGTAAATAAGAGAAGAAAAATGACTCATCTGTATTATTTGGATCAGATTCTCATCTTTGCAAGGCTTCATATGCTTGCAAGGTTTTTGCCCATTAGAGGGCAATTAAGTAATTTTCTCCAGGGTGAGAGATATTGTATGCTCAAAAGGCCATGTCTTGAAAATTTGTCATAGTATGTTCAATAAGCCATGATGAAACATTAATCTTGCGAGGTTTTGTTTTTATAATTGGAATTAACATATCTCTGCTCAATCAAGGCACCACGCACGCATTGGGATTAGTGTATCCCCATATTAGCATATCTCTACCCATTCGAGGCACCACATGCGCATCTGGATTGTTAGTCATCATGGTCAAACCACTTGCGAGTGGTGATGATATGAAAGCAGAAATTGACTCCCTCCTAACATTGTAAATATTATGGAGTTTGACTGTTTTATTCAGATGATGAGTTCCCTTATGATTATGATGAATCGGTGTGACAAAGCTTCGTATACTTGCAATTATTTGATAGTAGAAATTAGATATCTCCTTATATTATAAATTTTTTATTTAATTAATAATCATATTCGAGGTGAATGTTCATTTATATGTCTTATGATGTTTGTGTAAATGACGACATGAAATTCTACGTCGCGTCCCAAGTAATCGGCGGGTTTAATTATGTTCACACTCCGACAAGCCAATAATTTGGGGCGTGACAAACACTCCAGGGACACCCAATAATTTTTCTTCATTATGAGGATTGACGCAAAAGTGTTGCACTATCACACAAGCACAAACATGCAGTAGCAGGTGTATCTTGCCTCCTACCATGGAGGATATCCTAGTGTACACTTAGTAGGAGGAACAAAAATTATTCCCTTAAACTAAAATGAAATACATATCAGGGTGCATATTAGTTTCTTCGACAATTTTGTTGTAATTTCCTCCAATAACCTAAAATGATCAACTTGAACTTCGTAAAAAATGCGAGCTTGTATCAAACTGGGGAAAAAACGTATTAATTTGAAACAACTGTTAGAATACTTGTATTAAATTTGTGAAAATAATCATAAAAAAACTAGTGAAAAAAAATAGTTACTACTACTCCCTCCCTCCTATTTTTAAATGTTCTATTATTCCCTCCGGTCACTTTTAATTGAGACTATCACATAACTGGTCAATTTTATTGTGATGTGGAGTCCACGATAAAAGTCTAGGCTTTCGGAGCGAGTCACCTTTCATTGCTGAGGCCTTTCGACTTTGACCTCGACCTAGGGTCATTGCCGGATGCCCTTTGTCGTCGTCTCCGGCCGCCATGCTAGATAGTAATTAAGAAAATGTATCATTTACTTTTGGTACGCCTATTTTGCTAATTGTCTCAATTAAAAGTGACCGAAGAGAGTAATTTTATTGGATAGTAGAAACCCAACTAATGGGTGGTGGAAGCAGATGTTCGACATCCACTTAATTGACCGTACGGAGGAGCATGTAAAACGGGACTGCCCTCTTTTTCATATAGAACATTCCGTCCAGTTTTAGATGTTCCATCTGGAACCCATCTGGATCGAGATGGATAATCTAAAACAGGACTGGGAGATTATAATAACATGCCGAAGATTCCGAAGGGCCGACTAACCGGTGGGAGCCAGTCAGTCTGCGTGCGTGTTCAACTGGGCAGTTACCAGATCCCCACCCCTTCTTGTCTCTCTTCTCTTTACTGCCAGGCTGCTGCTGCTGCTCCCTTCGCTTCCATCCTTCGCTTGGCTCTTCCAATATAGCCGTTGCTGTTGCCTCTTTTTCATCAAGTCATCTCTCTTTCTCTTCCGTCCATGTATTTTCAGGACTCTGATTTCAAGGCCTCGCAGAGACACGTCTCCTACAGGTTCATCACTCCTCTCCTTGCTTATATTTGTTTGGTTTTGTGCAGTTTTTTTTTTTGCTTATTTGGATGTGAAGTTTGCTGAGTTTTTGTAGATTATTTCTAGAAATTTGATGGTTTTTTAAGTTATTAGGTCGTAATGATTGAGCCTGCTAATGGTGGATTGCTGTCTGAAGATGTGATGATTTACTTGAACTTGTGAATTCTGATTGTTCAGTAGATTCACCACGGATGGCGTGTTTCGTCTTCTTTGTTAAGTGTTAGAGTGGCTTGATTGCTTTGTTGAAATAAGTTGCAAAGCGGATTAGGATTTGAAGGCAATGGAAAGAAAGCTTTTTGGGGGCTTTCTTGTTAAAAGTTCGAAAAGTTTCAATAACTTCCCAACAATAAGATTAATAAATTATTTATCTGGTTCTTGGCTTCCTTTTGAAGCTTAGATTACAATTATGATGAAAAAGCTTGAATTTTGGTGAGGTTTTTCAGGAATTCAGGCTGCTCCTCTGACTAGGTTCTTGATTCCTCTTCTCTTTTCTGTTATTCTCCATCTTTCTTGAAACTAAATTTTGAGCAAGTCGGTTTCTTTTGGCATGGATTGCCCCTATTTACAAACCTTGACCAAAATGTCAGACGATCCATCTAGGTTAGAGAATGAGAACTTCACTGTACTAAACGAGCTGTATCTTTGTCCTGATACAAGATTGTCCAACCTTACAGCAGTAAATCTGTCTGCCTATGAACAAAAGCATGCTATGTCTCCACCTGATGAGTTAAAGATCAAAATACCTTTCTTTTCTATAAGTCTCAGATTCTTTTTTTCTTAGTTCTCTTTGTACAATTACCATTGGTGTACATCTATTTTATTGTTTTCTCTTAATGCTGTTGCAGCTGCGGTTCTTGTGGGTATGCCCTTAACCTGAGCTCCTCATATAGAAACACGGAAAATATAGATTCTAAGTATAGAAATGCCTTGAAGAAGGGGGTGATATCATTTATGTCAGTAGATGAGAGTAGATTCACTCAGGTGGACCAGTTTACTTGCCTACCATATTTTGTTGCCAAACATTCATGGGGACTATTTAGACCAAGGACTAAACTACTCTGCCGTAAATGTGGTAACTATATTGGTCATGCTCATGAGGAGACGATTGTAAATGCAGTGAATTCAGAGAATTCAGATTCTAGCTCAAGTTATGGTGTTCCTACCTATAAGAAATACAATGTCAGAATACGGGCTCTACAACCCTCTTTGGATGACACAGGTAGTCCCCTTGTTTTATAGTTTGTTTTGCTTTGGGTTATTACCTTGCTTGTGTAAAGGGTTTATAAGTGACAATAGCATTGATTTGGTCTGTACTATAGTTTAATCGTGATTGTACAGAGAGAGTTGCTTTGTTCAGGTGTTAATGATGGAGTTTCTGCGTGTATTTGATTACTTTGGTTGTTGATGTACGAGAACAAGGACCCTGAGATATATTTAAATGAAAAGTAAAGAAATTTATCTTGAGCCCATTATGTTATCCTAACACAATTTAAAATTTTGCAATTAGTGAGTTGCAGATTTCTGTCATGTTAATGCGTATTATGCATTAGCAAGAAATACTTGAGAGGTCAGACACCACTTGGGTCTCAGCTGTCTGGGTCGGTGACATATATCCTTTATCAAATTTGACTCATGTTATAATAACACTTGGCGATATGAAACATAGTGACAAGCTTGTACAGTGGTGCCCTTTCTGATGCAAATTTATAAGGCTGATACCAATCATGACCAGAAAAGAATAGATCGGACATTTTATACTGGTATGATTTGGACATACTTATTTGCTTTTATTCACGTGTTTCTCCTTTAAAATTTCCGGAGGCACTCAAAATATATTTCAGGATGTGTTGAAAAGATGTGAATATGTCAGTAAACGTTGTCGAAACTCTGGAGACATATTCTACATGTTCTATGGAAATGCTAATTTTTCCTTTTGGTGGACTGATGTTTTTGTAAATTTGGGTGAATACAAACTTATGAGAGTGTACTATGGTTTATAAACCGAAAAACAAAAAGAAGAGATTCAGGTGTTAAATCTATGATAAGCAGTTTTTAATTGTTTCGATATTTGTATGCAACTACATAATATGCATTCCATTTTGTCTTACTTTGTGCTTCCCTGTTTTGTGCCAATTATTTAGCTCATACCTTTGGTCAATATTTTTGTTCAATTCGTAGATATAGTGATATGCGACCACATATTGTCCTGTCTCATTTTTTAAACCAAGTGTGATCAGTTTTTATTACTGATGTTTCAACGTAGATGGTTTTATTGACTTGACCAAGCAAGAACTGAAGAAACTAGTAAACAATATCAATGTTTCTATTACTATTACTTCGTCAAAAAATTTGGTTGTATTTTGGCCTTTTTAAGGCTTAGAATGAGGATTTTCATAAATAGTAGGCTATGTAGGATATACACAAGAGGTAGGAAAAATCTTTGGGATGCATATGTCCAAGGCTCTGTTCCACATTAAGGGTTTAATGTGGTTTTTCAAACACAGAGGAAGTATTAAAGCTTTTCACCTCTTTTAAGCACCCAATGCACCCATCAACTTTGTTGGGTCAGTAGGCGATGATATTTGCAGAAATGCTTCAGAAAGACAGACCCAGGTTGCTACCTGAGGAGATGTTCTTCTTTACCCTGGATGATTATCACCTCTTTCGGATATTGGTATGCTGGACATTGTCATTATTTTTAAGAAGAGATTGAGGCTTCTTTTTTTCCTAACCGCATGGCCTAGGAATGCTTGCCAAATGCATGCCACAATGAGTAGGACTCCATGCATGTGGGTTATAAGATTATGGGCTCGCTTGCCTTTCATTGCGGCGCAGTGAGACAAGCATCCCTGGACGTGAGCAATAATAGCAATTTTCAGAGAAAATTTAATAGAAAGAAAAATGAGAAAACAATTGATGACTCTGTGGCATTCGTACTGTCATTTCAGATTATGATGTGAGTCAAATACGGTATAGAATCCATATCCCTGAGTCCCTGACCCCGTATAGCAGAGATGAGGCATATATGATGACGATTTGATAAGCCTGCGGACCGATTGTGGACCGTTTCTTCTTGTGATTGGCCTAGAGAAGGCATACTGTGTTACACTGACATTTTATTGCAGGGTCTGTGGCTTTATATATGTAACGATACTTACAATATATGATATTCGTATGGGATGTGCGAAGGGTTCCTTTACATATGTAATGGACATTACTTATAGAATCATAGATACACAGCCTTTTAGGATAGCGATATATATAGATCAAACTTAATCAGAATGTAAGTGGAAAGATGGCTCAAACCCACTCAAACCGCATTAGAAGCTTTACGTTCTTAAACTTCTCTCCTTCCTGATCGAAAAGCGGGACTGTGCGAATGCCCGTCTTCAATTCTGATAGAGGTAGAACAGTCTGACCACCAAAGTCATCCTTCTCTGACATGTCGTACTCATGAACTTCGATTCTCAGCAATGCAAGCTCTGGGACAGTCAAGGAAAATATGAACTCCTCGTTCCAAACTGGAACCCAATCGTCCTCTACAGCCTTGGTTTTGTTCATTTGGCTGTCGGCCGGCACTCCAGCTATTCCAACCTTTCAATTCATTCAAGACGTTCATGTTATACATGAGAGTTCAGTGCTTTGATGTTACCTGTAATTGTGGGTGCTTTTTTGTTCGGCGAATATGGAAAGGGATGAAAAAAATTCATGACAAGAATTGTTGTGTCCGAAGGCGAAAAGCAAAGTCTAACCTTTGCATAGAAGTCCGGAGGAGAATACTGATCAAAGTGAGTGTGTTTGAAATCTAGTCGCCATCCATCCCCCATATAAACTTTCACCTATTAGGCAATATCGAAACCGATTACCAAATATGTGTTAAACTGATGCTTGATTGCACATGAGAATGGATGGGAAGATGGAGGTTGTGGCAATTCTTCACCTTTAGCCTTTTCTTAACTGGTAATTCCGCCGTTGGATCAAATATCTCATTCGGGTTCATCAGAAAATCTGGCTTCTTCACGTATCCAAAACCTCCGTTAGCCCTGAACATCCCATGCATCAACCACAACGACCTGCCATGGCCCTGTTGCAGGTTTGGTTGTATGTTGTTAGTTCACTTCAAGAAACAAGATATAATTCACCCAAAGCAGAGTTAGAGATAGAAAATGCACCTGCATATTGAAAGCAACCATCTGAGCTCCATACTTCCACCCAATGAAAGGATTGTAGTTTGATGAATCAAAACGGGTACTCTTTGGGTATACTCTAAGCAGGTTCCTTTGTGTGAACCTTTAGCGGAAGGACAACAATTAGATCTTGACAGTTGGCCAGCATGATAGAACCATGATTATAATCCCAATGTAGAAGCAGTGAAATGCTTATTAGGAAAAGGATTCAGTAGTTCTTTTTTTTTTAACTTTTTGAACAGGAGATTCTTTATTGGTACTCAAGTAAGAACGTCCATTAAGAGAATGATTTAAGAACATCATGAGATATACCTGACAATATCAGCTCCATGGGATGCAGCAGCCTCTTTAAGTGCCTGCTCACTCAGGCTAAGACGGCGGACTGTATTAGGATCCACCTTCAGTACTTCCTTGAGGCCACCCTTGGGCTTCCCGGCTTTGATGCAAATTAGATGCTTGTATTCAGGTGCCTGATTCTGAAATGATTTGGGACAATCCTCATTCACGTCTTCCTCATGTTGACTTCGATTACTCTGGTCCTTGTCATTAAGCTAGTTATAACACAAATTAATAGGAAACAACAATTTAGAAGTCACCATTGTGTTAGAAGCACGTTTATGTTATTGCAACAGATCTCATTAGAAAAAAAGAAATGTTATTGCAACAGATCACCTTTTCAGGAGAATATATTTCCTCGATGTTAGAAAATTCTTTGCCCCATACTTTCTCCTCTCTTGGATTATTTCCCTTCTGTGAACCATTTTGCTCCTTACCACCTTGTGGTTTGGACTCAAGGTATTCTTTTGGTGGTTTGGTCGATATAATGATTCGGTTTTTCAGGGATTCCGGTGAAGGGAATTCTGAAATCTCGACCTTAGGGATGAAGAGCAGTTCTCCAAATGTTTGAATGAGCATCTAAAATGGAACATATTAGTCGACAGATTATTATGGGTCTATATATGTGCAGATAAGAATCTACTAGGAACACTTATTTTCACCTCTGCAACTTTAGCTTGAAGATCTGGAGTAAGGTGATCTTCCAAAGTTATTACAACTGGATAGGGAGATGCAACGAAAGCATACTCTCTAATGGACCCTAAACACTTGATGAGCTCCACTGGAGTAGTCAGTGTCCTGCAACAACATATCATTGTATCATTAATTACCGGAACACCAAATGATTTTGTGTGACAAACGTTCAATCAGACAGAATTCTTGTGCTATATTACAATCATCTCAAAAGTGGGAATAAATGCCACTTATGTTTCACGATAAGATTAAGAAACAAACGTCTATTTTTGCTAAATGCCTAATCTCGCATCTTTTTCGGGAAACGAGAGGTGATCAAGATGCAAAACACATGCAAAGCTGTGATTTCACTTGGATGCCTCTGGATCAAAATTGCATCAATTTGAATATTATACATTGGTGAGGTAAGATAAAGGTGAAATATTGCAACTGAATCAATTATATAGATAATTTGTGCAACAGAGAGTTCGAAAAGGTGAAAGGCAAACCTTCCATGTACAACATCGACGTTATCCTTTGTATCATTTGGCCATATATCTAGCTCAATTACCCTAACACCTCGTTTCAGCGCATCTATTATTGGGACGTCGCTGGATTCACTGCTGATTTGATTCCCAGTCAAGTAAGAGTTGTGGCCAGTATATATGAAGTAGTGGGACAGGGGAGCATTCATATCCTGATGAATCTGAAAAAGAAGGTCGTTATGTAAAAAATGAGCTAGGAATCAAAACTTTTTGGAAAGAACTGTAGTATTGTGAGTAAATACTATCTCATCTTTCCTGACACAGAAATTACATCATAATTGTAATGGGCAAATCTTTCACCTTGTCCATGTTAGGACACCATTAATAATAGGATATTATTGGGGGAAATCCTTCACATTTTTAAACTAAAATCTGAATAATATATTCTAACTTAACTGAAAACAGTAGGATTTTATTGGTTTATAGCTTGTGGCGATGAAAATGTTCTGATATCTTAAATGTAAGATGAGTATGAGCACCTGAAGCAGATCACCAACTTAATCCCATTCGAGATTGACTGAAAACAGATCACTTTTTCATTGAAAATACTCTGCTTGATCTTATATATGTGAAGTCTTAGTCTCTATCAGTGGCATTCTTATTAAAGAGATGAACATAATCCCTAATTCTCTAATTTTCTGTTTCGTTTTTTTAAAAGGAACAGTTAGTTCACTAAGGTACGCTGGTCACAACTCACAACAATGCCGTAAAAAAAGGTATGCTGATCACAAGAATACCATGAAATTTTTTAGCAATCATACCCAAAGTAAAAAATGAAGCTCATCACGAGCATTTACCATTGGAGCTGTCAGAAATGTAATCAAAAGACATGAGACACTACAATAAAAAGTTCAACAAGCCATGCTGATTGCCCAAAAATCACCATTTTTTGTGAATTTTAAGGACCAGAAGGATCACCAGCGCTTACCATGCGAACTAAATTAAGTAAATAGACATTAAACACTGACAAAACCAAAAATTCAAATTTAGTAGTATGATTATTTGTTTTGTGCTAGAAAATAAATACAATGAGCTAGATAATTGACGACAACGCTGACTTTGATTAGATCATAGTAATCTTATTCCTTTGGATTCCAAAAACAGTGATCACTCATAAAGTTATTAAACTTCCCATAATTTTCATGATCTTACGTAACAGCATGAACTGCTTTTCCCGTTTGTGGTAGACACTAAACAGAAATAGCTTTTAATGAAAGCAAGCTAGACCTGAGTCCTGATGGGGCCATTGAGATCCTCAGAGAAGAGGTAGTGATAGAAGTCCTCCACGGATAGGCCCGGCTTCGAGAACTTCCCCAGGTGGTGGTGGCGTCGCCGGTGTCGCACCTGGTCGATGATCGTCTCTGCGTCAGCTACCGTGGCGTCTACCTCCCCTTGGCGATCCACCAGGTACTGCCTGAGCTGCTCTGCAGTCATGTGAGCTGTACCTCCAGTGGCGGATGCAAATAGCTCCCGGACCTCGGCCGGGGGCTTGTCGGCCTCCGTAGCTCGGAATTTACGTGTGAAGCATAGGCACATCTTGTAGCTCCCCATTTTTCCTAGAGAGAGAAAGAGTGTGTGTGTGTGTGAGAGAGAGAGAGAGAGTCCGGCGAAGTTGGAGAAGAAGCAGAAGAGCTACTGCAAAGACGGCAGAAGTGTCAACGTAGATGAATACCGACACACGTTTTTCTCACTTGTATTTGCTTGCTAGACTGATAATCCTGGGCCGTCGGATTTTGATCTGACGGCTCACATCGATCGAGACGTGAGCTAGAGCTCATATCAGACATATCTATATTTTGGATTGAGGGTGAACCTGGCGTGATCGAGGCCCAGAGGTGGGCAGACCAGTCCGGTTCAAAACGAATGATGAAGATGGTATAAATTTCGAAATAACAAAGTCTATGTTTCACACGAGTTATTGTGTATCTTATAATCTGACCAAAAGTAGCCGTTTTTATCGTTGCATATTCTGAGTTAGTAAATATGGGAGACTTTGTGATCAGGTGGAGAGAGAGCAAATCATAGCAATAATGTAGAGGACAAAAAAAATATATTATTAGCATTTAGATAAATGAATCTACATTATCATCTTTATTCAGACATGATTGGGGCTCAAAATAAAGCATACGAGATTGAACCTCTTGAAAAATCTAATCATCGTGAAAAATAAGTTCACTTAAATATCGCATATAAACGCTTGCGCATAAAATGATGTACAGGCCCCATGCACGGGCAAGGCATGACCCCCCATACATGAGACTCGTGTACCATTTTGTTCATCCTGCAAGGATGTTCCTGGCTGCGCGCACACGGGATTCCCTGTAAGTCATATGGAGATATGCAACAATTGAACCATCATTAGTAGTGCAAATGACTCAAACGAGACTGTTAAAACCTGGCCTAATGTATATTATGAACATTACACGGCACGCATGATAAGCTGTTCCAAAGGCTCATGAAGATCAGAGTGCGCGGGATATTAAATCATCATATAACCATATCTGACTGGGATTTGGACTCTGATTTGAGCTGTTCTTCCGCATGTTACTCACAAATACTTGTACGACCCAGGACGTATAAAAAGGGTTGTTTGGGCTCTTTGGAACCCTAGAACAAGAATTCTGTATTCCTCATTGAAGAGAGGATTAAAATTCATGTAATCTTCTCCTCTATATTACCTGGTACATAGTGGAACTTGTGTGACTCCATGAACAAAGGTATATCGTCGAACCATCTAAATCATGTGTTTTGTGTGTGTTGTTCTTGCTTGTGTTCTTGTGTCACATTAGCCACTCCCGATGATCCATTCGTGTGTGCATAAGGAAATTGCATTATTTCCCAACATGCTTGGTGTGTGCTTTGTGATGGAAGATGGTTATATTAATATTTCATGTACAACTATTATGTCATGAAGCCAATTCACATATTTGAAAAGGTGTATGATGAATATATGGTATTGAATCTTTTTATCATCATCCCTTTTTTAGTGAGTTGCTCAAGAAGGTCATCTGACATAAAAACTTGCTACTATGTTTCTTTATATTGATTTCTGTACCATTTTGATTCCGATAAGAGTCAACGCGATACACAATCGCACATGCATCAAGGGTATGATGATGATGCTTGGTATGTACACAATCGCACATGCCTCAGTGGCATTACGAAGAGGGGCTCCTACAAAAAGAGGCCAAGAATGGTTGTTGATTTTCACAACTATCATAAAGTTTAGTTTAGTGAGAGGCATGATTTGATTTTGATGGTCTCTCAGCAATTAACTTACCAACCATTAGTTAAGCGGTAATAGATGTAAGAGTTTTTGATCACGATTCAAACAACTCCCACTAATTTTATTTGACAAAACATTAGTTAATTGATAGAATATTACCTTTTCCCTTAAAACTATTAATTTATAGAATCCTATTTATATGAGCGAAGGTTCATGCCACACATTGGTGAGAGCTTAGGCATTGTAGGCTGTCAGATTTAGATTCGGCGACACGTTGAACAGGCAGGTTTGAATCACCCCCCACTTGTGCTCCTTCGGATCTCAATGCGACAGCCCACATCGCCTTGGCTCATGCCGATGCACGCCAAGGCAATGTGAGGCGTAGCGCATATTATCATGGTCCCTTTTTTCTCAAGGACCGGTCCAATTTTTTTCATTTTTCATTTTTTATTTTTTATCTTTTCCAAGTTTGGTTGCCAACAAAAAATATGAGTGCGCATCGGTTTCTTTCCCATGCCCCCTACCCCCATGGAATCATTTAATAGAACACAGCCACACAGGTCCACCACAGTGGACGACAGTTGAAGATCGGGGGGGTGAAGTTAGGCCCGCTATAAGCCTGGCTGCTGTCTAGATAACCATCACCAACTTGTTGGACGACAGTTGAAGCTGTGTGTGTGTGGGGGGGGGGGGGGGGGTTCAAGGTTGGGATGGGATGGGAGTGTGGGCTGGCTCCAATGTGAAAGAACATTGTGAAGTTAGGCCCGCTATAAGCCTCGCTGCTGTCAAGATAACCATCACCAACTTGTTGGACGACAGTTGAAGCTGTGTGTGTGTGTGTTGGGGGGGGGGGGGGTCCAAGGTTGGGATGGGATGGGAGTGTGGGCTGGCTCCAATGTGAAAGAACATTGTGAAGTTAGGCCCGCTATAAGCCTCGCTGCTGTCAAGATAACCATCACAACTTGGACCACGCATGATGAACCATAATACAAACTGTCGGCCGGGGCCTGTATCATTTCGATTGTTTCTCATGTGGTAGGTGTTATTGATGCATTACAACAGGCCGAAAGTTATGATTCTACAGGGGATAATTTAAGTGCGAGGGACCAATTGAAGCCTCACTTTCAATACTTTTCATCTGCCTCTATCTTCACGGACTTAGAACCATGGTTTTTTAAAATCGGACAGGCTAATCCAACGCGCGAAAAATCGGAACCGGTTTTTAAAATCGGACCAGCTGGTCCGACCACGGAAAACTGAAACTGGTAAACAGACCAATTAACTCATCAAACCGACGAATTGGATCGGCCCGATTTGGAGTTTCAATGAGTTAAATTAGTATTTTTTTTGTAAAAATAATTAATTTTGCTAAGATTCGAAATCATAACCATCATTTCCAACGTTACTTAACTTTTTTATATTTATTAATTATATATATAATATAATATAATATAATATAATATAATATATATATATATGGGAAAAGTTTAAATGAGATCGCTCTCATATGGCTTATATGAGGCCACTTTAAATCGTAGCCGTTGGATCTTGATCTAACGGCTATGAAATAGCTATAATGATCTCTCCTAACTCCTGATGTGACACACTTACCTACCACTGATTTGATATCCACCATCCGATTAGAATCCAATGCTTATAAAGATTGGCTTCATGCTCCTTATATGAGAGCGATCTCATATAAACCCCTCCCTATATACATATATATATATATATATATATATATATATGCCTATTTATCGTGGGGCGCTGAATGGAATCTGGAATGGTGCTTGGTGAATCCACTAAATTTTTCTAAAATCTAAATTAGATTTTTTTTCAGACAGCCCCTTACTAGGGAAAGCATGAAAGTTTAAGAACGGAATGATAATTTGTCGGTAGCCCATGAGGAGTAGGCATTTGTGTCGCACCAAAGATTGTGATTTGTGACCTCGATGTATTGAAGAAAAAAGAGGATTGTGACCTCTCTCTGCTGGCTGGTCAAAAAGAGGCATCTGAAGTTGAGTGGTTGTAATGCAATACAGACTATAATTGCTTACATAGGCATCGCCATCAGGTAAAATGGTCTAATCTTTAGATGTTATATTTCATTGTCGCCCAACAACGTTGCAGTTGCGCTCCCCTGCTTGTCATGATGCTACAATGGGCCACGGAGTCGTGCTCATCACCCATCGACAAACACACTGTTCCCCTACCCCGCGTTCCTAATAATTTTTCCTGCCCGGAGAGGGAAGAGGTTACACTCCTCAGGTTACATATATTCCAATAGACTGGACCTCTGCGGCAGGTTATGTGTACGTGTGAAAAACTTACATTTTTGGGTGAATTTGTTTGGGACTCCTCCAATTAGGCTCTTGGACTTGCACGCCATTGTGGGTCTTTTCTAGGGTGCTTTGGAGTCAAAAGGCTATCAATTGAGATTAACAAGTAACCCATCCAGTCGACTGCAAGATTGATCCTGTCTACCGCTGCTTCTTCGGTAAACTCCAGTAGCCCTTCCAGTTCCAGACATCCAATAGACCACTATACTGGTTCGGTCTATCGCTCCTGCTCCTGTAATATCCCGTAGCCGTTTTGGTCTACTGCCAGAGATGGCCGGGCGACCGCCTTCTGTCCGCTTCCATTCTCAGGGCCTTCTTCTTTCTTTGCATCTTTTTCTCCACCTGCAAGGGGTTCAAGGCACATACCCCTAACAGAAGTCCTATCCACCATGTGGCCAGTATACGAATTAAATAGAATAACCCCTCTTAGAATGGAATTGGAAGAAATCATTGAGAGATGACAGCAATTTTGTGAAGCTACTTTCATAGAATAGAGTAATGTAGTGACTGATAGCATTATTGAGGTCCAACTATACTTAGACCCTGAAAAAACTACCATGTACATTAGCAAAAAGAATTGAGAAGTCAGAAGCTATCAGTTTATTATAGAATTAAAAGTGAATTATGGGTTACCATTAAAGGGTAGAAAGTTTATTGTTGGAGTGATAAAATAGCTGCTAGATTTTTCTTTTGTTTGATTCAAAAATAGCTGCTAGCGTAAATGTTGATGAACTACATATTATTTCGAAACAAATGTCTCTAATCCACAAATATTTAGACTATTACTCCCTCCGTCGTGTTTTAATAGCTTCAATCGGAAAAGACGGTTCCATATTAAATACTCCATCTGGTCAATTTAAGTGGAATCTGAACCTCTTCTTCCCCTTGAACGACTCTCTTAGCTGAGGTTTCCACCTTTCAATAAAATTAACATTTTTCAATATGGAGCTATTAAAACAGGACGGAGGGAGTATTAAGCATCAAAAGTGCAAGAAAATTAGCCTCACGTGAGCTTCTCAAATGATCAGTAAATAGGGATGTGTAATGTGAATGGAAGAATGTGTTGAGGCGGCCAATATAGTACTGATGCAAACTGATAGAGCTTCAGCACCACCCATTTTTTTCTGTCAAACGGTCAGCAGTAGATGAGCTTCAGGGTCATATTTATGGCACCAAAACGGGCAAGATTTTTTTCTGTTACAACAAAACGGCAGCAAGATTAATCGAGTACTTGTGTTTCCATCTCTGATGATTATACAAGACAAATTCGCAATCTAATTCAAGTTTGAAACATTTTTCCTTGCTGCACCGGAAGTCTTGACACAGATTATAAATCGAGTTATCAACTTATCATAACTATTTTAGCTAGTGTCGACATAATACAAATCATCTGTCAATACATGAATTAGAAGCTGCGAGAAGGTAGGCCATAGATATATAGTTTATATACACTTCCCTCATTAATCCATCTGTAAGGTATGTACGCAGTAGTTATAGGCACTTCCCTCACTTACAGTTCCAATTTTTAAATAGCTCTCAATAGTTTCCCACAGAAGCGCAGCTAAAGCATGCTTCTTTGCCGCGGCTAAATTCGTGTAAGAGTTTGAGGACGTATTACGGCCGGCATGTTATTAGGTGCTTAAGCATCCGCTGCTAATAGTAACTTTTAGTAAGTGCAATAACCGCAATAACCCCTCAAGAGTTGAAGATAATCTATGAGTACTTCTTTGCACCACCTTATGCATCCACTTTTAAATCGATCGCAACCCTCTATTCTAATTAGAAACATTCCTCTCAGCATGTTCTTTAGGTATTTACTTCTAATAATACGCAGACGATGATGTCGAAAGTAGAAACATACCTCTCCAGATTTTCTTTACGTGCTAACATTGAATAACTTTCAGCAGATAATGATTGTGCAGTACAGTATTACTTGTATTAACCTCTGAAATAGCCGTAGCAATTTCAGAGGTGGCTCTATCCGCACTAGAATCCTCCCCCTAGTTGTCAGTTTTTCCCACTGTAACCATTAAAAATAAACTCTTGTTCTGGGCAAAAATTAAGCTCAACGTAAAGTGAATGAGAAATTGTCTCATAGAACATGTGAAGCATGTGTATGAATTTTCTGAAAGGTAACCCACTTCCGAACGAACAAAAGGAGTATGACGGACACAATGTTTTCTTTTTCTAAGAACCTTCAACCTATTATCATTCATACCTTAATTTAAAAAATGAGTGTTTTTTTTCAAGGCTTGTGTCTAATAATTAGAGTTGATGCACGGATATGTGGTTCATCCTTGTTGTCATGTAGGGAAAATTATTGGCTACGCGCTGCGAGGGGAACAGTGTGCTCACTGTTCCCAGCGCGCAGGTAATAACTTCTCTGTCATGTAGGACGAAAACCTAGTCAGCACTCAACTTCTCATCTGACAATTTTGTAAAAAACAAACGTCTTTTCATGAACTAATGCTGTCCCCTATCAATGATCTGGATAAGAAAGCGATTTTCTAATCGAGGTTTCATGCCTCTATTCAAAATAGGATAGAAATACTTCATTTAGAATACCTATAGTTTTCATTTCTCTACTAAATAGTTTATTTTGCATATTAAATACCGTTTTATCGGCATATGACAGAATTTTCAAAATGAACTAAAATTAGTTCATTTTGAAAATTAATTGCATCTATTAAAGAAACCGGAGTAACAAGAAAGAGGTAATTTTCTTTTAAAACAAATGAAAGGTGAAGATGAAATTTAGTGCAGGTGTGATTTGTGAATGATGATTGCTAACAAACTTTAGATTTAAGGGAAATGATATTTTTTTGGGTAATAAGATTTCTTTTAAGCTCAAGAGGGAAAACAAGTCAGATCACAAGATTACAACTTCCATGTTTTCAAAAGAAAAGGGAACTCATTAGCTAATTTAAGCAAGTGAAGTGAGGAAGAGATGTACAATTTAAGCCCCGATTCATGAAAAGTGTATATTTGTGAGTTGATGAGTCCTTGAAGATATGATTGTTAAGCTCCCTCCATATGAAGTAAACAGCAGCATTAAGAAGTAACTTGAGAATAACACCAAGGGCCTTGGAAGGTCTTGCCAAGGTAATAGGATATCTTCGATGAAGTTGCCGGCTCTCTTGGATGCAATGTCTAGCCTAAGGATTTTAAGAATGGCTACATAAAACCATTTGTAGTAAGAGCAGCCAAAGAATAAGTGATGAGAGGATTTCATGAACGGTTGACTAAAGTTATAACTCTTTTCTGAATTCTGTCAAGGTTGAGGAGGCGCCATGAAGCAGCTAACAAATGAAAGAGCGCCGTGGAATATGATGCTTGAACCACACGAGGGCTGGCTATACAAGCTCTGTTGGTTTCGAACGACGCTTTGAGCATTCATTCGCTACATTTAGCTCTCGTTGACGTGCTTCCTCGAGACACTGCACAAGGAGA
Source organism: Houttuynia cordata (assembly GCA_039654745.1). Lineage (NCBI taxonomy): Eukaryota > Viridiplantae > Streptophyta > Magnoliopsida > Piperales > Saururaceae > Houttuynia > Houttuynia cordata. Next base: position 24,940,919 of record CM077503.1, read on the forward strand.
CATCAGATCAGCCAAATGCATCTCTATAGCCCATCAATGAAAAGGCCCATGACAGTGCATGAACGCCTTGGGCACTTGCTTTTTTTAAAACCCCCCAATATGCGTGGGAAGAAGCTCTAGTAAGGAATTTGACCTTTGAGACACCTAAATTACTCTTCGAACAGTGCCTACCGTGCTCATTGACTTTGTCACAACTAAAGCCAGAGCCAGAGCCACCTCCAGAGAACTGAAATTTCCACCCGCTACACTCCACCGATGCAAGTCTAACCAGCTAAACGACTAGATCAGCTTTGGAGAACAACATTTGGAAGCAGTAACATAAGAAGCACGGATACGGATACGGTGACACGATACAACACGACGGACACGGAGACACGACATTTTTTCAAAAAGTAGGATATGACACGGCTAATAAAAAATTATTTATATAATTTTAAAATGTATTTTTTGATATTGTAGTAACAAAATTTTTCCTTCAAACCTTCTAAATGTTAAAGCTCCATACTTGAAATAAAGTTATAATAAGCACTTTCAAATAGGATTATTAAGAAAATGATGTAAAACAAAACTTGCAAGAATAAAATTATGAATGCACAACCCCAAAATGGAGGAGCAACGAAATTAAATTGAAAACCATAAATTCCAAAAAGGGCCGAAATATTTCCCGTCAAATAAAGAAACTCACACATTTGAAGATACAATTTTTCGATATAATCTCTCTTGGGGGACCATTAATTACGTAGATATCAAGAGAGAGAAAAACACACACAAACAAAAAAAAAAACCTAATTTTAGTACTAAATTTAGAACACTATAAGAGGAGGACATTATACTAAAACCCAGGACCTCACCACCTTCAAGAGCTACATATCATGTAATGTCACCGATGGAAGATCAATGTAGCCTCGTCTTGCTCCATAACACAAAAAAAGAGGATAACAGACTTAACAGTCAACAGAGTCCCCTCTGAGCAAGAACAGAATTCAGACAGAGCCTAAAACCATACAATCCCTTCTTGAACTAAACCAGAATTCATCAAACAACCCCGTGTCTCCATCCAGAAACTTCAAAAAAAAGGAAAAGCGGATAAACAAAATTCGTAATTTAAACGAGACACAAAGCCAGAACCGCTCTATCTGCATGAACGAGAATGAGCTTCAAGAAGAAAAATGGCGCATATGAACATGAGAAAAATCCACACAACAAATAAGAAAAAAAAACAGAGAGAAAGAGAAAGAGGAAAGTTGCAAACCTAAGCCATTTAGCCTCACTCCATTTCAACCACCACCACCGAAGAGAGAGAGGGGGAGTGTCCCGTCGGCAAGCACGCATGAAGGGGGGGGGGGGGGGGGGGGGGGGGGCACATGAGAAGGGGGACTGCCGGAATGATTTTAAACTCCCATATCCCGTTGTATCGGGAACGTATCCGATACATATCCCGACGTATCAAAAACATATCCATTTTAAAAAAAACAGCAAGAACACGCTGTCAGCCGTGTTGCCAACATATCCGTATCGAATACATATCAAATACGGACACGGCTGCCATTTTGCCGTGTCCGTGCTTCTTAGGCAGTAACTTGTTTTCATCGAATAAACCGTTACACGTAACAACAGGCCTAGACTTGCGAATCAAAGAAGTTTGTGGATTTAATCACCAATTACCATTTATAACCAGTACAAAATACACATTCCTACAAATTAGGTATCAGATAGTTAAGCACCGAATACAAGTCTCCAGAAAAAGGAAAAAAAAGACATAACTTTGGTTCATTATACTTAATTACAGATTGGCTCCTCAAAATCTTAATGTAATGTACAATGATTATACGATGTAAACTTCAGTGGCCTTTGAATGTATCGAAGTTCTTGGACAAATCTTTCATTTGGTCCACCAGCTCCTGCCTCTTTTGAATAGCTATAAAAATCATTGGACCATGTTCAATAGAATATTCACATACCGCACAAGTAAAAAAGATGGAAATCGAAATTTAATTCAGTTGAGAGCACACACCCTTATGGGAGACATCTTCCATTGTCTTGGCTGTCCTCACCGCAAATCTCTGAAAGGCAGGGCTGACGAGAGAAAAAAATAATTCAGTTCACACTAAATGACTAATCACAGTACATCATAGTAGTCACTAATTGGTGTAGCTCCCCAACGTCCAAATGTGATACTTAATTGTCACACTGGATAGCGAGGGGGGCATTTATTCTAGCTTCATTCTTGAATGCTGCTTGAAGATCTTCAAGCAACAACATAAACAGAAATGAAGTAAAACAAAAAACAAAAAACTTAATTTCACAATACTCAAAATCCTAACACATATCAACCAATAAAGCATCAGCCCCTTAGATGTAATAAGCTGCGATCATTTCAGCATTCAGTACAGGTCTATGGAGTCATCATCACATATCCCTTGCTAAACAAGATTAAAAAATCCATTCATAACAATAGTTCAATCAAAACACACCATCAGATCTACCACGGATACAAATAACAGAGTACTTAAATTCAGATACATACTAATAACAACTCAGTCCCTTAGATGTTCTTTGAGCTGCGATCATATTCGCAAATCATTACAGGTCTGTAGGAATCATCACAGTTGCTATGTAACAAAAAATAGTGTATTAACCAATAAGTTAAAACCTTTAAAGCTTCTATCGCGGTAAAAATAGAAAACTTCCAGGTGACTCGTTTTGTATATAAGTTTCCTCTCCAATATACTACCCAACTAATCATACACGGGATAAAAATCGGAGACTAAACTCATTAAATCTTGAGTCAAGGGATCGAGTCCAATAAGAATCAAACATTCACAATGACCAGATAATGAAGCATCATTATCAAACAAGAACAATGATAACGCTACTTACAGAGCAAAAGATATCAATTCATTGTTTTCACATTAAAAAAGAATGAAACAAACCCTAAGAGCCCCTTTTCCAAACAAACCCTAAGAAGTCATTATAGAACCCCCTCGGATCATCTGTTAACAGCTCAATCAATTACTTCTTTGAGTGGAATGTTAAAAAATGACTTGATTTTTGTATTATAATAAATCATACGACTCTTCCTTCCCCCATTAATTATTTCCATGAACCTCCAGATCAGTGTTGAGAATAATCTAAATCTAAGAATTTGAAGAGTTTTTAGTTCGATTATTTCCGACTGATCAAATCAACACAAATACATGTAGCAAAGAAATCGATTTGAAGTATATAAGTTTCCTCTCCAAAATACTACCCAACAAATCGCAGACAGCATAAAAACCGGAGACTAAACTCATTCAAATCTTGCTTCAAGGGAACGAGTTCAATGGGAATCAAACATCCACAATGACCAGATAATGAAGCATCATTAGCCAAAAAAAAAACCATGATAACACTACATCCATAGCACAAGATATCAATGCATTGTTTTTACCTGCAAAAAGATATCAGCTTTCAGCTTTCTTTTGATAACACAAATACAATCTAATCAGCCAGCTATATGGAAAAATTATCTGAAGCAACTATTTGTGTAAAGTATTGTTTTCATGCACTCAACCGTCATATATCATCAGTTACAAATGTGAACTTCTATAACAAAATAAGATAAGATATTGATACAATGTACTCTGCCCCTCTTTTTCAAGCAAATACAATAATTGCTATGAAAAACAAGATGGGAAGACAGAAATCTAATATTGCTTCAAGGGAACGAGTCGAACAAGAACAAAACAATCTCGCCGACCAGATTAAGAAGCTTAACAAACAAATCTCAGACCAATAACAAACCCACATCAGAAATTAACTCAACTGGACCAAGAAGCACAAACCTATTGGCAAGGCCATTGACGACAAGCTCGTTGACCAAGTAGCTCATCACCCTATGGACGAACGACGCCCCACCAGCCATCGCCACAAAACCGTAAAAGGATCGGATTTTGAACAGATCCAGATGGAGACAGGGATCAATCTGGCGGACCCAGGAGCTAAAAAGGGCTAATTAGGGTTTCCAGAATAGCAAGAAAAGGGTTGGGCGAAAGGGACGGAAGAAGGTCCTGGAAAACCCTAGCCCCCAATTTTGGTATGGTGAATTGAGGAACTCTGAGCGAAGGGCATTGGAGGAAAAGGGATTTATAGACCGCAAGAAGAGCATCCGACGATTGATATGAGATTCGACTGTAAGGCTAGATGTGGAAGAACCTTCTCCTTTAACCCTAATTTATAATGGGCCGGGAACTGGTAGGCCCATTATAGCTGTCGTATTTGGGCTTATTCCGGTGGCTTTGGAAACATCATGTCTCGCGGCCCTCCTGTGTTTTACAGAGTTTTACTCGGGAAATTATTAGGTAAAAAATATAGTGCAGAACACGAATGGCTAAATGGAATCATAGTGTATATCAAAAAAGGTGGGAATAAGTGCAGCACACGAATGGTTGAGACCACATGTATTTACGAATTCTGAATGCCATGTTACCACTCACAGACCACGTGTCATTTAGATGTTCGTGTTCTGCACCATATTTTGGTCGGCTTACTTCTGCATAATATATTATAATACAAATGTTAAGAGGGTCAATTAGTGATTTTTTCCTAATTAGACTTAAGGCCGCCTATCTTGACCAATGTTTTAAAAATTAGACCAATCAGCGACCTAGAATAATTGTCGAGTAGGTCCAACCGGGGGTCAATCTGGGTTGACCCAATTGTTGACATCATTAATACAAAAAAGGGGGCGCTCAATGGGGGGCGGGGGCGGGGGGGATCTACCCGATCGACTCAGCTCGAAAAAACAATCGGCTTATGTCGAACCAGGTTTTAAAATAATGATCCCCCCCCCCCCCCCCCCCAAAAATATAAGGGGCCTCCATTTATTTGCATGGGCACCCGTATGAAAAGTAAAAAATGAAAAGTCATTTGCGTCAGGGTTCAGACACACTTCTTCCGTGATCAGTGCTCTTAGAAGCACCTATGATTTTCCACTCCCAAACGTTTTTTTTTCCATCCTCCCCCTCACTCATCTTTTTTTTCCAGCAAAAGTAAAAAAATATCTTTTCACCTCTCCGAGTTCAACGAAATTGATTCTAGAGGAATTTATTAAAGGGAAATTTATATAATAGGGTATAAAAAAAAAATTTTAAAAATGACTCACTGTAGAAAATAATTACAAAAGAGGGTATCTGACAAGCCACGCAGGCGCCAGCGCGGCCGCTGGCGCCTGCGTGGCATTTTTTTTTAAACTGACCCTTTCGCAGAAAGGCGAAAGGCGTCGGTTCAACCGACGCCTTTCGCAGAAACGTGAAAGGCGTCGGTTCAACCGACGCCTTTATTGCCCTTCACTTTTTTCATAGGCATTTTAAAAGCGTCGGTTGAACTGACGCCTTTCGTTATAACTGAAAGGCGTCGGTTCAACCGACGCCTTCTATTTAACTTTTAGGGCTCGGGCTCGGGCTCGGCCGCACCGAGCCCGAAAGACTGGTTTTCCTCCGCCTCCCCGCGATCGCCTCCGGCCATAGTCCTTCTACGGCCCCGCCACCGTCGCCCCTCGCCTCCGGCCAGCTCCTAGGCGGTGACCGTCGCCCCGGCCAGCCTCGTTCGCCTCTCCGCGCTCGCCCCGGCGTTTCCTCCGCCTCCCCGCGATCGCCTCCGGCCAGAGTCATTCTACGGCCCCGCCACCGTCGCCCCTCGCCTCCGGCCAGCTCCTAGGCGGTGACCGTCGCCCCGGCCAGCGTCCTTCGCCTCTCCACGCTCGCCCAGGCGTTTCCTCCGCCTCCCCGCGCTCGCCTCCGGCCAGCGTCCTTCTACGGCCCGGCCACCATCGCCACTCGCATCCGGCCAGCTCCTAGGCGGCCACCGTCGCCCCTCGCCGCCGGCCGCCGTCGCCCCTCGACTCCACCACCTTCGTCGCCTCTGGCCAGCTTTGCCTCACCGCCACCGTCTCGGGCACCGTCACGTCATCGGCACCGTCTCAGCCAGCTCCGCCTCCCCGTCCTCGCCCCGGCCATTGATCGGCTCGCCTCCTCGCCCCGGCCACCTCCTCACCCCGTCGCGCGCGTCTTTATAGGTAATATATATTTTTAATATATGTTAGAAATACGTATGAATGTAGATGCATCGTATGAAATTAAGTATACTGTATTTGTGTAATATTTGATAGCGTTTCTTTCTTAAAAGTTTTGTGAGAAGAGATGGCGGGAGAAATGGTTCCGTTTGTCTTAATGTATGGTGGCGGAATTGATAGAGGTGAATACGAAGGCGGTGAAAGTGTAGGATTGTTTATCAATAAGCCAAGTACTTACGAGGAACTAGAGATGCAAGTGGTAAACAAACTGGGATGGGACCAAAGATTGTGGAAAATTCGTATGAAGTACAAGATGCCTGTTTATGGAGGAAGGACTACCCTAATACCAATTGACGATGACAATTCCATGCAACAAATGTTCTATTTTGCACCTCATGTGCTTAGCTTCGAGCTATGCATCGAAAAAGAGGCGCGCATGCCTAGGTTTGTAAATGATGGTGAAGGCGGAAGTAGGAGTGCTTGCAGAAATAGGTCGAGTAGACACCCTAGAGGAAGGCGTGTGGAAGATAATGAAGAAGATTTGTCTATATCACTAGCGTGCAACGAACCCCAAATTTCGCCTAGTTTGAGGTAAGTTTATTTAAAACCTGTATTGAATACCATTAAACTTACGGTATCATGAATTATTTATAATGTATAATGTAGGCACACATCTTATGCTCCTGAAGCGATGAATAATGGCATGGCACGAGGTGGTGAATGGTTTGGCACACAAATATCATTTGATAACCCTTATTTTCACACTGGTTCAAGTGGTATGCAAGAGGGAAATATGAATGATGACGAAGACGAAGGGGAGAATGAGGAAGAGGATGGGGAAAATGATGAACAAATGCCGAATTCACCGGTTATTAATATTGAAGATGTACGAGGAGAGGATAATGTGCAAGAGATGGTTGATAATGAGGGAGATGAATTAGTAGACATCGCAATTGCTACGGATAACTTAGATGATTTTGAGGAAGAGTTGCCATATGAGGAGGAGCCCCCATGGGCGCGACTAACCGATGAGGAAATAGATGGGGCAATTAATCGGGGTTTGCATGAGGAGACATATCATGAGGAAGCCATATATGTGGGGCAAATATTCCCTACTAAAGATGAATTTGTACACGCATTGAGGGAGTTTTCAATAGCGCATGATGTTCGATATAAAGTGTTGTGTACAAGTCCGACACAGTACACTGCAAAATGTCAATACCCTGCCTGCCCATGGAGAGTACATGCATCAATGAAGAAGGGGATGAATCATTTTAAAGTGAAGACGTATGGTGGGGAACACACTTGTAGAAATGCTCAGCTAGACACTGGTCATAGACAATGTACTGCGGCCTTTGTTTGTCGGCATATATTACCCTCTATTAGAGCGGAAGTGGATATCCCACCAGTGGTTATTCAAGAGAGGATTAAGGAGACGTTTCACGTGGATATTTCATATACAAAAGCATGGAGGGCAAGGAATATGGCCATCAAAGCAGTGTATGGTGATTGGCTTGAGTCATATCGATTGTTGCCAATGTACTTGGAGGCAATAGTTAATGCCAATCCGGGAACCATTTGTAGGTTGGTGACGACCCCAATGGAAGATGCTACATCTCGACAGTTTGAGAAGGCGTTTTGGGCATTTGGGCCTTGTATTAAGGGTTTTAAACATTGTCTCCCAGTCATAAGTGTTGATGCTACTTTCCCATCTGGTAAGTATGGAGGAGCCCTTTTGGCGGCGACTACTAACGACGGGCACAAGGGTTTGTTTCCTCTTGCATTTGGCCTTGTTTCGGGTGAGGATTACCCTAATTAGAGATGGTTCTTACGTATGTTGAAGGAGCATGTTGTCCTTGATAGGATCTGTATCACTATCATATCTGATCGACATAAAGGGTTGCAAAAAGTTGTGCCAGAGGTGTTTCCGCATCCGCATTTTTGTCACCGATATTGTATGCGACACATAAAGGCAAACTATCATAAGAAGTTTAAAAATGATGTATTGACGAGTTTGATAGGGAAGCTGCAACTGTGCTTACCATAGACGAGTTTGATGAGAAGATGAAACTTATCGGTGCAAAAAGTCCAGAAGCAAAATGGCTACTCAGTGAGGAAGGTGGATTATCACCTCAATTGTGGTCTCTTGCTCACGATGGTTTTACAAGATTTGGTATGACCACAACAAATATGGCTGAAAGTCTAAACAGCATGTTAAAAGGGGCTCGATCATTACCCGTGCAAGCCTTAGTGTCAGCCACATTCTACCGGATCGTCAAATTCTTTGTGAAGCGACATTCAGCCGGATTGGTCATGACAACCCCATACACCCCTACTATTGAGTGGAAGATTAAAGAACAAACGCGTCTGATTGGTAGCATGTTTGTTGACCAAATCAATTCTCACATATATGAAGTGAGAACAATGCGTGGTAGGAAATATGTGGTGGATGACACCGATCATACATGTTCTTGCAATTATCCTCAGGTGTACAAACATCCATGTCGTCATCTACTTGTTGTCCATTCGAAGCGAAGGCGACTCATCGGCGATTTAGTTGGACATTGGTATACATCTGATGCATATAGATCGGTGTATGCAGTCGAATTCTTTCCTCCTCCTGATCAATTATAACATTTGATTCATGCTGTGTATGTGCTAAACAGCTATGGTCGTGGGAGAGATTACATATTGGCCGTCCAAACATTCAAAGCACTCCACTAGATTGTTTATCTCCGTTAGGAGTTCGGTATGTGTTTTCTATTTAAGTTATTTTGTGATCTTCTATTGGGATTTCAACTAATGTATTTTTCATCTTCTTTATGTTAGGTGGAATGCTAAAAAGAAAAAAACTGTAAATCCTCACAGTGTCCTCTTGATGTATAGATCTGAACTAGACTATCAGCGATCCGGCCAGGTATTAGTCATTCGTAATGTACATGTTATGAATATAACGACTGTAAATCGAAGTGACACGAATACTATTTTCAAATGTTGTGTAGGTAACATGGCAGCCATATTATGATCATGTGTTAGCGCAGTTACCAGGAGTATGTACGGATGGAGCGCATGTGTGGCTATCTAGGACGCCACTGATATGTGTAGATATTGTGGAGATGCATGTTCCAAATCGGGTTATGTTGCAGTTCGGATTTGAGCAGATTTTCCCCCCTCTTGGTGTAGAGTTCATTGAACGATCTTCGCGTCGAGGCCGAGGGAGTTTTGATTGGAGGTCGCATCATGCGGCCTATATTACTAGATGGGATGACCGGACGACCACTCTCGTTCAAGGGGAGCCTGCAATGACGGAGCGAGATGCAGATAATGCATATATGAGATGGTACTTGAGGATCACGAGGAGACTTATCATGCCACCTGTGCATGAGGCGGAGATGTTATATCAACCGAGGGGTGACACTGAGCTGGCGTTGGTTAGTATCTCCGACTTCATCTTTTATTTAATTCACCATTGTATGAGTAGATAACATATATTCTTCTTGTTCTTTTGTAGCTTACTTGTGTGAGACAAGTGCACGCTCAGTCTCATAGTGCTTTGGTAGACCGATCATATGATAGCTATGTAGCGGCATGTCAGACAATACACGATATCTCTGGTCATGTTCTTGCGAGTTTGCCATTGCTTCGGCCCGTTATGACTGAGATTCCAGTAATGGAGGTTGTTCCAGATCCTTTATCAGCTTCACCAGACGTTGTGACATCATCAGCTGACACGACGGATTTTACCCCATCACTAGTTGTTCCAGACGCCTCGGTCGATCAAGTTGAGAGGCCCCTTTCTTCAAAAGTATATACTCGGCGACAGCGTGCACTCCGTGCTCTACGTCAGGCACCTTCTTCTTCAGATGCTATGCCTGACGTTGATCCTGAGGAAATTCCAGTTCGAGCACGAGGACGGGGTAGGAATAGGTTGAGGAGAATTGATTAAACATTTGTAATACTTTGTATAACTTTGTAATAGTTAAAGTTGTGTAATATGTTTATGTATATTTTTATATATGTTTTGTGTATGTTTGTGGATGTGTTTTTTTGTATGTTTTTAGACTGTTTAAGTGTTATCAGGTGAAAAATTATAGATTTCATCCGGAGGAGGATCTGCCCGAGAGTGGTGTTGGTGAGAGGCGTCGGTTCACCATTGTGGAAAAAAAAAAGCAAAGGGTCGGAAAGGCGTCGGTTCAACCGACGCCTTTAGTTGCATAGATGGAATCGAAGGCGTCGGTTGAACGGACGCCTTCATTTTATATAAAGGTGTCGGTTCTTTTATGTTTCTGCAAAAACCGACGCCTTTCTCATTTCTGCGAAAGGCGTCGGTTGAACCGACGCCTTTCGGGTCAGTTTAAAAAAAAATGCCACGCAGGCGCCAGCGGCCGTGCTGGCGCCTGCGTGGCTTGTCAGATACCCTCTTTTGCAATTATTTTTTACAGTAAGTCATTTTTAAAAATTTTTTTTATACCCTATTATATAAATTTCTCTTTATTAAATAATACTAAAAAAATTACCGATCGGAACACACCCTGATCTGAGTATTTGACGAGCCACGCAGGCGCTAGTGTAATTTTTTTTAAAAAAATGACCCAAAAGGCATCGGTTAAAAAGAAAGGTGTCGATTTTGAGAGAGAATCGACACCTTTGATAGCCTTAGGTTGTTTTTAACTATTTTATTGGGACAAACTTCAACGATACATATCTCGTTCATTTTTAAGCCATTTTTGCCCATTTTTTAAATTTTTCGTTATTTTTAGTATTTTTTCTTATAGTGATGATATCATAAAGATGTTAAGTCATCGCATGCTATTTATCATAGTTTTATGGTATTTTTTTAATAGGATATCAAGATGATTATGATATTATGATGACTAGAAAGAGTACTAAAAATAAAGAATAATGAAAATAATGGAAAAAAAACGGATCAAAAATGAGAGAGATATGCATCTTTGAAGTTTGTCTCAGTAAAACATTTAAAAACAGCCTAAGGCTCTCAAAGGGTTGAACAATGTTTCTGATCGGTATTTTTTTAGTATTCTTTAATAAATTCCCCTTGATTCTAAGTTAGATCCCAATGCACATCCTCCATGGCTGTGTGCGCAAAGACTTGTCCTCTTAGGGAGAAGATTGAATTATTTTATATATTTTTTACCATTCTAACTCTTTAGATTGTCTATGTTAAGAATGGTAATTGTTAATAATGACCTCTACTTTCCATGTTCATTGATTGGGAGCCCTCTTTATTTAGAAAAAAATCAGGATCTAATGGGGGCCCATGCAAAACACCATGGGTCCCCCCCACCAATAAAGCAATAATTCATGATGTTTGCATAACTTACACAGGTGAAAAATTGGGGGCCCCAACAATTTAGACGGTGCCAGGCTTAATGACCCACAGTTTAAGAAAAAAATTGCGTATAAAATTGATGTGGTGTTTGTAAAGACATACACCACGTGATGGCAAAATACGTAAAGAAAAATGGATCGGACAATTTCAAGTACTCTACCTATTATGTCCTTGAAAAAATAAATTCAGTGTTGTAGACGTATGTAATTTGAAGTTTTTAAAGGACAAAATAGTCCGGTATCAAATAGGAAGCATGGATACCTCAAAATGGGAGTCATACCCGTATCGTACTCGTGTCACCCACAAACACAGCTGCATGCCTGTCCTACCTTTGTATCCTACACCAATTATAAATTACTTCATCAAATCCTTATTAAATCAAGAAACAATTAGACAAATACAACATTTTTTTATTACAATTATGATTTTAATATAGGAACTACCCTAAAATGTATGTAATATCATTAAAAATCATATTCTAATACAAATATCTATGCCTCATCATATCATAATTTTTTTCAAAATTACCGTATCATTGCACACATCGTATCTTACCTTTGTTTCGTATCCATATCATAATGCATATATATCATAATTTTTGTCAACCCGATGAAAATTGTGGGCTAGATGCGGTCATAATGCACATATAACATAATTTTCATCGCCAACTCCTTGTGTAGGCAACAAAAATGAAACTTGGGGTTAAGTCGGCCGGGCCAGATTGACAACCTGTGAAACATTCAATTCCCTTGGGCATTCATAGATGTAGCATTGCTCACCCTCCACCTCTTTTCTTCCCCCGTTCTCTCTTGGCGTTAGTAGCTATATCCTTTCTATATAGTACCTCCGCTCTGTTTTAGATGCTCCTTTTGCAAAAATGTTGATTTTTATTGGGTGGTGGAAAACCCAACTATTGGGGGGGGGGGAGAGAAGAGGTTCACAATGCACTTAAATGAGTATCTAAAACAGTACTGACCTCTTTTCCAGATAGAGCATCTAAAACTGGACTGTAGTATCATTTAAAGATTTGCCATTTCTCAGGCCTTCAACTATGCACGAAGAACGTGTAAAGCCTTATAGATTGATTTTTTTTTTCGTAATTGTGAGCCTTTTTCTTATTTGTAAAGCCTTAAATTAACTAATCGACAAAAAAAAACAAGTTGCTCCAAAAATAACAATACCCTAGCATACAGAAAATTGTTGGTCCACTCCAAGCCTGTAGCTGATGTCAACCAATGAGAAAATACAGATTAAAATAAAATAATTAGGGCTTAAAACCTTGAGACATTCCTCAATATATATATTCATCCAATCAAACTACTTCTAATATGAAAAATTAATACAGAGAATGCCAGTTTAATTCTAATTTCTAAAATGCTAATTAGAAGTCAAGATCTGGTCTCTATTTAACAAAAATAAACTTCTTGATGAACATTACAACATTTTTAAGTGGCAACACGAAATTGCAATTCTGCTCAATTGAGCAGCATTACTATTCCAATACTACACCCATCAGGAAAAAATAAAAAAAAGAATCCTTACATGGAATATTTAACAATATTCGATACAAGACCACTTGGATTACAAGTTTGCATCGAACTCACAAATAATACACGACTTATATCTAAGCCTTATATTTAAACCAATATATTCCTAGCATTTTAAGGGATATTTATTCAAGCCAAAAATTAGATCAATAAGCATAAATAATGCATTTAAATTGGGAGAAACGGAGGCCAAAGAGATTTTACCATGATACAGCAAGGCTCCCCTTATCCTTGCTGGAAATTAACAATGGCTATCTCGAGAAAGCATTAGCTTGATGTGTTGGCAAGGACAAATGTAATAGAGGAACTGAAGAGGATATCAAAATCGCTTTTCCATTATCGTTTTAACTTCCAATTTGACAACAATAGAAGATAAGTCCATAACCCCTTCTTCATTTTTTCTGAAAGTGAAATCTGCTGATCTCGTGAAGTGCACTCACGTGAACAGTTGGCAGCAATAAATGCAGCAGCGGAACCGCAGACGGTGCCAAGACCTTTGGCTTTATCTTTTGAAATGCCGACTTAACACTACTAGAAGGTGGAATCCCAAACCACTGAAGATACCACGAGAGAAGCATTGGCCCCCTCTCATCTTCTTTGCTTTGCCCTTTTGGCCATTTGCCTGTGCCCAGGTAATAATAAAAATTCTCACTTCCTTTTTGACAATAGTTTAGGATGTCTTCTACGCGTTTATTGAGCGCTGCTATAAAAGAAGATTGAATAAGGGCTCCCCTTGGGCTGCTTAATTTGCCACTGACGACTGCCTCATCATAAGCAACTGCTATCTGCAAATAATCACTACCAATTACGGCCAAAATAGTTTGTTTTCAACAAAGAACAATCTTGAACATCATTAAAGGCCTGAACATTATATTATTCCACATGACATCAAAATGAAGGCACACCATTTTTCCCACAACCTTTACGAATTTTCAATTTTATAACAGGCTCGCAAACTTGGTGGAAGGGAAAACGTTACTCAAATTTAGATGCTATTGAACTGAATGCCAGAAAATCACCTTTAAATTGAAAAGGAAGATTGAATCACTAAAAAAGTTAGTGCCTGCCACCTGATCAGCCATTGAACTAATTGTCGTGTAAAAGGAAAGATAGATCTGCAGCAATGTCAAAGTCCCATATAAGGCAAACTTGCACAAAAGTGTTTTCATTAAAAAGAAAATTCCATGTACCTGTAAAAGTGCTGGTCTGTCCTGGCATACACACTCAAATAATACTTGCAGGCAAAACTCCTTGAAGTCAATGTCCGAACTGCAAGGGAGAGTTCGAAAGTCACCAAGCTTAATTACCAACAATTTTAAAAGAAATATTTTCATATGCACTTGAGCATATAATGATCATGATGATGCATTTGAGCAGTGCCATTTATGGCCGCCAGTACGATGGGCAGAGGTCAAACAGCCCTCCAGTTATTCCTATGCAAATACTGAGTGCTTGGCCCTTGACGGACAGATACTTGACCATGATAACGAACAGCTCCTTGTCTCTCCAGATAAAGTTTTGATATAATGTTTTTAAAATGAAAATCATAACAAAGTTTAAATATAATGTTTTTGTCCATACCAATGCTCCAGCTCGCAGAAATTGCAAGATTATAATGTTCATAGAAAAGAAGCGAGCAAGGGCATTAAAGGGTGTATAATGCTGCTGTTAGGAAGTGAAACACCATCATTCATAATCTACTACTCTAACATGTTATTGGTCAACAAAAGCTTAAGCATATGGGCAGTGGAATTACAACGGACACCAAAATTTTTACTACAAAGAAATTAGAATATCTTAACTAATTCTAAGTACTTGCCTATTTTTTCGAGCCAGGTCACCACAAGCTTGGGCAAATGCTATTAAGCTTGGGTTGGCTGAAAAGGTACTAATCAACTGATCAATGTTGGCAGAACCAAGTAGATCATTACAGGTCAAATTGGAAATTGAACCATCAGGCTTTGTCATATCTGAGACCTGCCCATATCAACAATAATAAAGATGTTTGTGATTTAGATTGTAAACATAAAGCAATGTCAAAACCATCTAATTACTCTCTAACCATCTGATGTAAAAGTATACACAACCTTATGCATTGCTCGTGACAACAATGATTGGCAACCAATTGGATCATCAACATAGGAACAAGCCCCTATTTTTCGCTTGACATAAAGGACACCATTATTGAAAGGATCTGCTTTTTCTCCAGGTTTCCACCAGGGTTTATCTGCTTGAACAATTATGGTAAATACTAGTTTGAGAATTGAAACCCATAAGTAGACAAAGCTTGCATCTCACCACATTCAGGTATGAGATCTATAACCTGCGGCCAGTATCTGGGCCCACAAACTCGAACAGTCTTGAGCTGCAAGCATTAAGACAGATTACAAACTTGGGAAAATCACTGTTATTTTCAAGAATCATTTATCGGCTAGAAGCAAAAAATAAACATCTATCCATGTGGTGAATTTTTTGTTTGTACTTCTGATGGTTACAAATCTATATGGCCATTTTTGGGCAATTTTCTTGATTCTCACGGATATAGAATTCTACAGTGAAGGAGAAATGATCATGCATTAAATTAAAGCAGAACTAGGAGTAAATCCCAATTACGAGAGCAAAGAGCCCTTTCATGGCAAGTGAAACAAAACAAACCTTCTTGATTAAATACTTATGTAAGCCAACTTAAAAAATTTTGATCCCACATGATCCACGTGCAGTACAGAGAAATTCTTAGAATAATCACTAGTTTATTCTTTTCGAAAGAGTGAACCCAAAGTTTGTGCTACATACAACACTACGTTCAGGCAGAATGCAAGGAGCAACATCACAGAAACTTGTCTCAGAATGATTTTCAGTTCCACCAATTGTTACTTCAAGTGGCGCATAAACTGGCAGGCCTGTGTCAACATCAACTGTTTGTACCCAACGAGCTTCAGTGGCAAGGACATATAAATGACGAAATGCCTGGAACCACACATTTCAAAGCGTAAACACAAAAAAAAAACTTGTACAATTATAAAAAGCAACTAGAAAATTCTATACCTGAAGGTGACAACGGTTATCATTTGGTCCAGTGGGTAAACGTGGATAAAGTGTTATAAGCAAAGCAGCAATAGCACTGTTTCCAGTTGAAAAGCTTCGCATTCCTCCACCAAGAAACAGGAATCCGATGGCTAAACTGATCTGAAGTGAAAAGCAACATAAAAAGTTATAATTTGAAACTTGGGTAAAAAGAAAGAAGACATAAAACAGGGAAAGGACAAAAAGTTACTACTTTGAAAGCCAGACCCTACAGAAATTTTCATTGCTAGATTAGCTTGTAAATAGATCTATAATATTGATAGTTCAAGGGCATTGCCCAGCTTCATCTCAAGTCCAGTGTCTGCCATATGCCTTCAAAGAGAGGATATAGAGAAAAAAGCATTTGTAGACTGTTCTTCCACTTTATGATTGGTTATTCGAGGGAGCCTATGCTCAGAAACTATGAAGATGCGGAGTACGGACACATATCTGTGCTAGTATATTTCCTATTCAAATCACTGCATAGAGAAGGTCTTTTTGAGGCATGCCTCAAAAGGCAAGAAGAGCACCTAAACGTACTAATACAAGGAGACTTCTTTGCTTGAGGCGCAAGGCATATGGTGCAGTATCTTTACATCGCCAGAGAGTCTCTAGCACTGCCAGATACTTCAGAAAATACAATAATATATAATTAAGAGAAAATGATTAGAGAAGCTAGTGGGCAAATGGAATTAGCAATTTTAAACTGAATTGACACAAAGATACTTAGAAGGGATACTTGACTGACTTGCCTAGAAGGAGGCTGTTTTTTTTGTCTCATTTCCATTACAAACTTATTCAAATCACCAGCAAGACAATATAAATAAGAGGGTTAGATATTGACATAACAATTCACAAATACATGGTGAATTCTTACTTACTTTTTCTCACTTATAATGAATTCAAACTCTGTTTTACCTGTCTTTCATGTCTAATGTCTAATCACTTATATATTTCTGTATTCGTCTTTTACATTTTTCTTTCATATAAAATAAGAAGACATGCACTTTGTGCAGAGAGGCCAAAACTAGTTCAATTAATAAGTCAAATACATCACGGTGTGCCAACATAACTTTAATATAATAACACAAATCTTAGAAGCAGCCAATAAATTTTCTATGCATTTGGTTCTCAATGAACATAAGTAAGGAAAACCCATACAGAAGGTGACAAGAAAAATCAGTCTCAACTTTCACCCTTTCTTTACACTGCTGGTGCTCAGCAGTCCATAACATAATGCTAAAATGCAATAGCAAAGAAAACTTACAGCCATTTGGATTCCAAAATTAGCATGCCCATCTGATGAGTTCCGTCCACGCAGATATCTTAATAACCGAAGAGTTTGTAAATGTCCAGAGCCAGCCATAACCTGATTGATTTAGCATAATTAACAATAAGCACTAATCTAATTGATTTAGCAGCTATGAACTTTGCATGCAGGCATTGCCGGTTAAAGTTAAAAAACGCCTTTGCAAATAAATAATGATAAATTATTTACAAGGAACCCAATCACGACAAACGTATAGCAACTCACCAGAGAGAGCGAGAGAACAACGAGATGCAGGCATGTCTCCAATGTGCAACGATCAACGTATTTTGATAATCCCTTTGGGAAGTTTGTACTACTTATGGGGGATATTGGTTTTATCTGCATATGGTTGAATAGCATACTTATTTACTATTGATAAAGAATAACAGCTTCAGTATGTTCCTGGTACCTCATTCAGTAAGTGCACTGCATAAGCATATAACAATTCTTGTGCGTCCTTATTTCTGGATCCGGCATACTTCAAACCTGTGAAATGTTCAAGATAATATTTTCGGAAGAATACTTGACATAGGAAAAGGTCCCAATACCAGATTCCAACAAGAACATAACAATTCCAGTAATTGCATATTTACTACATGAACTGTGGAATGCAATTGCCCTATAGAAAAATGCCATTTCCTTCAGCATATGGTCGCCACTAATAACAATTACCTAATAAGTGATGAAAGACATACTCATGTAGTTAGCATCTAGAAGACTATATAATGACCAGAAGCTACTATTGTGGATATTAAAATTTATAGACATACTACGGTATCTTTCTATAAGTAATACTATGCTTCAATACCCTGTTCAATCCTTACACCGCATATAAGCAATTTCCAAGAATTGAACTTGCCTAAGATCATATCGCCTTAACTCACCTAAAGATATGCATGCTCCAGCAACTATGTTTACATAGGCTTGGCAAGTGGCTTCAAAATCCATATCGTCAACATTGTTTGTCTCATCTGTGACTTCAACGAATCCTCTGTTTACAATTTGAGGAATCTGTGAATCAACCCAGTCTGTAGCAGGGGCAATCCTGTAGACACAGTTCAAATGCAAATTCAATATAAATTAATGTATTTAGTGTCAGTACATTCATTATGTTCAAAGGCAAATTCAATATTCCATGAACATCACCTGCTCCACATTATCATATTGCGAGCAATGACACGAAGCATAATGAAGTCGGGCCTTACATACTGCAGTCTAAAATGAGTCTGTGGAACAGAGAGCCTAGATGCCACTTCTTCTGATTCTGTCTGCAGTAAGAAGCACAATGAACCATATTCTTTTGGAAAATAAAAGAGGCATATTTACCCACAACTCAGGATCAAGGTATTTCTACATGGAACAGTGCCATTGATGAAGAAACTACTCTCTCACTCCGAAAAGGAGAATTAGAAGACAAACCCACAACTTAAGAAGGAGGTAAGCAAGGTATTTCTGCATAATAAATACCATTGATGTATCTCCTCCGTAATGTCATGTCTTACTAATCTAGAATTTCCACGTTCTAAATCCTGGTAAAATTTCTGCAGATTAATAACCTAGGATTCAGTTTCTCTTTTGCTCTACAGAAGGATGTTATCCTTAACTCTCAGATGGGAACCAAGCAAAGATGTTATTTTAAAAGTTCTTATTCCATTGCAACTGTGAGGGTACCACACTCAGTTTAATTTACTTAATATGCATGTCACTCGTTTAAAACCAGGAAAAGTTTAACAAGGTATTTATGAACTTGCTAGAAAAATAACTCAATATATCTAAAGTATTCTACATTTAACCAGCATTCTTAAGGACATGCTTAATTTGTTATGCCAAAAAAGAGATTTAATTTGCAGCTACAGACTGCTCACTAAGATACCTTTTTCACCATCGTTTTACTTGCAAGCCAAGGAAGCCTAGCTACTTTGCTAGGGAAGCACTTTTTAATTTTTTCATTATAGAAATTGGGGCCTAGCCCCGATTTTATTAAAGATCAAAAGGGAACAAAAACCATCACGGAAACAAGGCAAAATTAATTTTTCTGATATACAAAGGACACTGGGGACTTATTGCCCCATCAAGGTTACATGTATCTCTTTTTATAATGCCTCATCATTATCTGCAACAGGCAGCTCTTTAAGAAGAAAAAAAATTGCCATGCCCTTAATAGAAATGAAACAGAAATCAACTGAAATATTCAATCCTACCAAGATATGGGAAAACTACCTTGAGAAACATCAGAGCCAACGCAATTGTAGCACCTGGGGCAGTGACATCAATGTTTACCACAGCTCCATCCATCATCTATAACAAATCATTAGTTAAGCGTAGCATTTTACAACTGATATCATGGCAAGACAAACAAGCATAACTATGGAAACATTTCATACAATATTAAATCATCTCAACCTGCCCAACACCACGAATGCAATCATCTATTCTTCCTAGCTTGCTTGCAGACATTTCCTAATGTAATAATGAAGCATATTTTAGAACAAAACTGCATTAGTCCTTCGACATTGTAAGGGAGCTGGTTTTTGTTTTTAAAATCAGACTATAACAAGAAAACCAAAAGGAAAAAAGAGAATATACAGTAATATGACATACATTATATGATTCTTTGCAGCCAATGTACTGAAAGAGCCGATCCACTGTGCTATTCCTGGAGCCTAATGCATCTTTACCTAGACCTATAATCACAGTGTGGAACTGCAGATTGGGATGCAATTCATAATAATCTTCAAAAATTCGGCTAGATCATATGCCAAAATAACTACCTAAACCTACTAGCCCCAGAGCAGCTCCCGCAGCAACTGAATAACCTTCTCTTTCAAGTACATTATCACCACTACTTCTGCGACCTATTTCACCCTGCGTAGAATTCAAATCTCGTGTCACTAGCCAATTTATAAGAACTACAACATGAACCAATATAAACCAAATAGATACTGCACCACAATTTATAGCAGAGTCAACTTTATAAGTGCAAATATATACAGTTCAGTCCTCTTCCAAAACAACTTATGCTTTTTGTGGAAGTAACTTCATTAACAGAGACTACAGTTCTCGGTTCAATTCCCCGAGGATGCAGTGCCTCCTGTTGCGTATTTGCCTTTTCCAATGACTTTTCATGTAGTGCTTGCACATTTATGGGGGTTAAATATGCAAGTATGCTAATTATAAAAAGCCAAGACTCTTCCCTTCACACCTTAGGTTTTCAGGCGAAGTGGTTAACAAACAAACTTCTATCGCAAAGGTTCCATATACCATCAAAATCACACCTTTTTTATTCTAATCATCAATAACATATGCTTGGAGCGTGCAACCATCTAACACATGAATAATTCCAATGTAATTCAAGAATGATTTATTTGTAAAGTAATTGTTATTCAACGACTGATTGTTAATTATTTACAATTAAGACACATAATCATAATCATAATCAAGTAGCGCCTTTTCCCAACACAGAGGAAGTAAAAAAAGAAATTCATTGGAACAGGAAACAAGAAAGGAAAGTATACCAAGAGATCTCTCATAGTCAATGGATGTGCTGATCCTTCATATAGAATCCCGACAGCCATCAGTGCTGCTGACTAGGAAGAAATGACAAGGAATCATGTTATAGAACAATAAAGATCTAGAAATACCCGAACGTATAAAGCGGAAAGAAGCTTAAAGTTGGAGCATAAATAACAGTGCAGGGATGCTTTACAAGATGGTGTTACCTAATACCCTTAGCAGTTTGATATAAAAAAATGGTGTTTAAATTTTGAAACAGTCAATACCTGCACAAGTGATGGCAACTCTAGCTCCGGAAAAAAGGAGGGATGTTGAGAAGGAATATGAAGATAAAGCATCTGCAGAACATGTTAGCTATGATTTAAGTTAACTGCATTGATGTAAACATGCTTAGCATTGATTTAAATAGTACAAAGACAGTTATCTTTGCATTTCATAGATTGATGAAGGAAAATAAGAGATAGTCAGCAGCAGATTGCTTAATGCTTCTATAATTTAGATCATCCTTGGCTTTCAACCTTACCCAGCACTAAGCCCTACATACAGCAGACTCATTATAAACACTAGCAAACCACCATAGGGTAACAGGCTGCCACCAAATCAAAAAGCAATTACTTTGTCACCGGGGCCACATGTACACTCATGTGACATACAGTTCACTCTTGACTCTTGAGTATTGTTCATACTACTAGAAAAACAATTTCACGGAAGCTTCATCAGCAAAAACAGGGGGAAGGAGAACTAATATGCCTTAATGTTGCATAGTTATACAACTCTGCATAGAAACATTGATCAATAATCAATTTTTGTGAATATGGTTTTGTGGTGTTAACTCCGCCATTGTGTCTCACAATGCCCGGTCCCAAATCCGGGGAAAAAGAGGGTTAGCGTCAAGTTGATAGCCGGCTGTAAAAACTCCATCAATCTCTATGGATCTTATACCACACATTCTAGCTAGAGCTAGAGCATTCCATGGAAGCAACGCGTTGTGCCAAAACCCGGGTATAATGATAAATAAGCAAGGGTTGGCTAGGGCGTTCTTTGGAAGCGACGCATTGCAACAATGCCTGGTTGCATTGAAAAGTGAGCAAGGGATTCTCACATTGGTCTGGACAGGCGCGAGTAAAGAAACTAGTCCAAGAGCATAAAATTAGAGTGGTATCATGGAATATTAAGACATTAAAGAGTAAGGGTATGGAGTTAGTAGAAACACTTAAGAGAAGGAGAGTTAACATAACTTGCTTGCAGGAGACTAAATTTGTAGGAGATAAGGCTAAGGAACTAGAGGAAGGCTTTAAACTAGTTTATGTAGGTAAAGTTTTATATAGGAATGGGATAGGTATAGTGGTGGATAAGGATTTGAGGCAAAGTCTTGTAGGTGTCAAGAGATTTACTGATAGAATTATATTAGTGAAGTTAGTGTTAAGGGATTTCATAGTTAATGCTATTAGTGCTTATGCGTCTCAAGTAGGATTAAGAGAGAACCTTAAAGAAATAATTTTGGGAGGAAATGGACTTAGTAATGCAAGGGATACCTAACAGGGAAAAGGTTATTATAGGAGGCGACTTAAAAGGGCATGTAGGGAAGAAGAATATAGGAGAGGGTGGGGTGCATGGGGGGTATGGTTTTGGGGAAAGGAATGAAATGGGAGAAGCTATTCTTGAGTTTGCAATAGTAAACGATCTAGGCATAGTAAATACCTATTTCAAGAAAAGAGAAGAGCATTAGTAACTATCAAGAGTGGACTTCACAAGAACCAAATAATTTTTTTTAGTTAGAAGCGAGGACAGAACTAAATATAAGGATTGTAAAGTTATATCCGGAGAACCTATAACATTTTAGCATAGATTAGTTGTTTTAAATATTCACATAAAGAGGTGGAACAAACGAAGTGCAGATAAAGTGGAGTCTAGGATCAAGTGGTGGAACTTGAAGGTGAGATGCTAAACACTTTTGTGGAGAGGTTGAGGATTGAAGGAAATTGGAACTTAAATGAAGAACCAACAATGTTGTAGGGTAACATGGCTAATACTATTAAAAAAGTGGGAAAAGAAGTATTCGGTGAAGTGAAGAGAAGGGACATCAAGAAAGAAACATGGTGGTGTGAAGAAGTTCAAACAGACATCAAAGAAAAGGAGTGTTTCTTTAAGAAGTAGCAAAAATGAAAAAATTAAGAGAATTGGGAAAGATATGTTAAGGTAAACAGAGACGTTAAAAAGATAGTGAGTGAAGCTAAATATAAGGTGTTTGATGACTTATATAATTGGCAAAATACGAAGGAGAGGGAGAGGGATATATATAAGATAATAAGTCAAGGGATAAGAGAAGTATGGACTTAGAGTAAGTTAGGTGCATTAAAAGTGAAGATCAAAGGGTTTTAGTGAAAGATGAAGAAATTAGGGAGAGATGGCGTGAATACTTTGAACATTTATTGAATGAAAATTATAATAGTGGAATGGATTTTGAATCTAGTCCCGTTAAAGAGATAATTTCTTTTAGGAGATTCTCCATAGAGGAGGTAAAAACTACGTTAAGAAAGATGAAGAAAGGCAAAGCTCTAGAGCCCGATGGAATTTCTATTGAAGTATGAAAGGCATTAGGAAGTGTTCGCTTAACTTGGTTGACTAGTTTGTTTAACAAGATTTAGAAGCCTAAAGTATGGAAGTTATGGGACATACTATGAAATTATCGAAGAGAGTAATAGAATGACGTTTGCGAAAAGTAACTAAAGTAACAGAGAATTAATTTGGTTTCATGCCGAAGACGTCAACAATAGAAGCTATATTTTTATTACGGTAGTTAGTAGAGAAGCATAGGGATAGAAAACAAGACCTGTATATGACATTAATAGATTTGGAAAAAACCTACGATAGAGTGCCGAGTGAGCTTATTTGGAGTGTTTTGAAGAAGAAGGGAGTCATAAGAGGTTACATAGATATCATAAAGGATATGTACGAGGCTGTGACTAGTGTACGAACTATTGGGTGGGGGGAACCAAGGAGTTTCCGGTTATGGTAGATCTTCATCAAGGGTCAGCCTTAAGTCCTAATGTTTTCGCTTTAGTTATGGATGAATTTACTAGAGATTTACAATATAATGTACCTTAGTGTATACTTTTTGCAAATGATGTAGTTTTAATTGATGAGAGTAAAGTAGGTTTGAATGTGAAACTGGAATTATGGAGGGACGCTCTAGAATCAAAAGGTTTTAAAATAAATAGGACTAAGACAGAATGCATGGAATTTAATTTTAAGGAAGGTAGAACTATAGGTAGAGCCTTAGTTGAAATAGATGGGCATGGAGTGCCAAGGTATGATCAATTCCGTTACTTAAGATCCATTATCCATAAAAAAAGGGATATTGATAGTGATGTGGTGCATAGGATAAATGGGGAGGTAAAGTGCAGGGCGGGAGTGTTGTGTGATAGGCATGTTCCAAAAAGGCTTGCAAGTTCTATAGGACAACCATTAGGCCTGCAATACTCTATGGAGCGGAGTGTTGGGCACCAAAGCGAAATCATATAAATAAGTTGAATGTAACTAAAATGAGAATGTTAAGGTGGATGAGTGGGATAACTAGGAGAGATAAGATTATAAATAAATGTATTCGTGAGAGTTTAGGGGTAACTCCTTTAGAGGAGTAGATAAGGGAATGTAAGTTGTGTTGGTATGGGCATATGCAAAGAAGACTAATAGATGCCCTTGTGAGAAGATTAGAAGTGATGCATATAAACGATGCCAAAAGAGGGAAAGGGAGACCTAAGGGAACTTGGATGGAGTTAATAAAAAGGATTTGACTTTACTATCTCTTACAAAAGGGGTTAGCCCAAAACAGACCTGAATGGTGGAGTACGATCCATGTCGCCGACCCAAATAGTTTGGAAAAGACGTTACTTGATTATAATTATGATGGTTTTGTGGTGTTCCTAGGCTTCTACTCAATATTAATATGTCAATGCCCATTCAGCATTTGGTGGGCTGGTGGGATCTCATGTGGTTCTAAGTGAGGTCCCAGGATTGAATTCCATAGGCACAAATAGTGTGCGGATGTATGTGTCTTACCTATCAATATAAATATGTATACACAACTATGTATATGTATCCAAAGTTTGTACTACAAGAAGGTTCTAATTTGCTCAAGCATAGCCTCACATGTCATGACCGTGAAATGGGACTGTGGGTACCAATGATTGATGATTGAAAGAAGCCCAGGGTTAATCTGCTAGATAATTTGAAAGATTTTGACTTTAATCGACGTAACATAGAATGGGACTCATGAATCCCATCACGTGTTCAAAACTTGATTGCAGGCCACGTCCCCTATTAGGGAGGGAAGGTGGTGTCTCCTACTTGCAAAAGAGATAACCCCCAATGTAGCCGACACCAATTGAGTGTCCAATATCCTAAAAAATACTGGCTGCTTTACTGCTGCAAAAAGAAGCGAGGTTTACACTTCTGGCCAGAAAAAAGCAGTTTGCTGCAGCTGCTGACCTAATGCTGGTGGGAAAAGCAGCTGCAGAAAAGGCTGCTAAAAGTGGCAAAGCCACCTAAGAGTTCTCTTCGAGATCTGGCGGGATCTCGCGTCTGCGATCCATGATGGGCATAGTAACACTCTAGAACTGAATGCACCTATGGTACGAAAATAAAAAAAAATTTACCTTTGATACCCATGGATCCATAGTTCCCCTATGTGATGCTGCCACGCCCAGCAACATACCCAAAATTGTAATGTCATGATCCTGAGCACAAATAAAATAGAGAAATAACCTAGCCACTCCCTTCAAAATTATAGAGCAAAATAGATAACAAAATTATAATAACAAATATTTCATGGCCACTAACAGGTGACAAATTATAGAGATCTCCTAGATGAAGCCTGTACTTCATATAAGAGAACAAATAGTGAATTCTGTTTTTTTAACAGAATGCTGACGACTTTCCTCACAAAAAAACGTTAAATGAGTTCTTATAGCCAAAAAACAAACATTATATAAGTTCTTCATTAGGGAAGCTTTTCCTCAAATAGTATAAAAAAGTTATTAAGATATAAAATCAACAATTTCGAGGTACACTGGTAGCCAAACAGTGATTACATTTTCTTATGTCTCCAAGCCCTTTTAACAAAAGAGAATTCGAAACAGAACCAAAATTATCCTCAATGATCAACCCTCTCTTCAAATAATTCAGCAAACTAATGAATCATGGCATAGCATTTAATTATGGTGAATGAACTGACAGACTAGCCCTTTCCATTTGCAAACCATGGAAATGATGAAGCTGATAGCAATAATCAAAATAAAACTGAACAAATTATAACCTTTTATGTCAGTACTAGGAGATCTCTTATACATATCTTGCCAACTAACCATTTCAGTGACGTGCGGATCTTTGAGTGTCAATGACGTCAGCATAATGCTAACTTCCCAATTCTCAGATGAAGTCAACCTCACTTTCCATTATATCCATCTTTGTCCTCCTAATATAAGTCTCACCCAACCAACAATAATTCAAGAAGTTCCCGCATTTTCACTCACAATGGTCAGAAACACAAGTAATGGGTGGCTACATTAATAATTCACTGCCATTGCTACAGTGTGTTACATCCAAATTATCTACTTTAAACATACACATTGCTTATGGACCAAATTGCTCAAACATAAACCCCCAACACCTATTAGACTTGCTCTGGATTGAAAACACGCAAACTCTAATCATACACAACCGCGAAAATATTCAAGCATATACAGAGTTTTCTGGATGTCTCATTTAGGTTCGGTACTACTACAACAGTCACTTCAAAAACCAGGATCCTTGTATATAGTGAACTAAAATACGAACTAAAATAAATGGCAGTAAATAATTATTTCTCTAGTGCTTTATATTATGAAATAAAAGTGGGTTAAGAAAATACATAGAAAACGAAAAATACCAAACAGTAAGTTTTTATCTTAATTGATGTCTAAAAGAATGGTAACTGTTTGTAATACCTGACTCAGGTACTTGTATACATCAGTGTTGGACAAGACTCGCAGGTGCCCATGCAGCCCTAATGCAAAAAGAAGTCCTGCATGGGTAACATTGGGATGCTCTGGTTTATTATACGTTATCCAAGTTCTTGTCACTTTTTCCTGCATTAAGAGACACTCATTTGTAAAAGACACAATCCTTCAGAACATTCATTAGATTGTACATTAGCAAAATCAGTCCCTTAGATAGTATAACAAAATTATAACAGAAAAGTTTTCACATTTATCCCAATCCTCTGCTAATTCTGGATCAAGGAACAGCCTTAGGTGGAAGAGGCAAGGAACCACAAATACAAGAGAAGAGAGCAAGGGGTGTAATAAAAAGCTCTTTCTGCAGCAAAACGGGAAGCAAACACTCTTCAGCTAATTATCCCTTCTGAATAAACCATCAGATGCAAGGATGCAGGATCAGGATATCCAAGACGATCCCCCAGACATGCTGATAACTGAAAGGAAGCCATGAGAGTGCTTGGGATATCTCTTGAAGCACTATAGGATAACTTTGCATATTTTTTTAAGATCTCTGACTAGCTTCTTATGACCGTAATTTTCAGCCAAGTGATTAATAGATTAGTATAACTCCAGTGGACTAGAGAATTTTATTGTCAGCAAGCTACGCCACATTAAGTGTGACACCTGTTGTAGCCAATCCAACATGTGTTGGCCATCAGGTAAGAAGTGTGCCAATTCAAGACCCTCTTTATAAATGACACAAAATCATTTAAACACTTTACCGAAAAGAGATTAAAAAATTTGACTTATGTGCAGCTTGAGTTCATCAAGACAAACCTGATGAGGAGCCAGCTTTAACCCGACAGCCACTCCATTATGGAACTCAGGCCATGTTCTGAGTTCCAGTATATTTCTTGTATTTGGATCTAAATTGACCTGAAAGATGCTCAAAAAATGGTGATATCAATCTTCAGATAAAACGACTAGAAAATTTTCAATAGTCAAACAAAAAAACTGAAACTATCTCCTTTGGAAAATTGATAATGGGTACATTGGGGCCGTTTGGATCGTGAAAAATCTAAAACATCTGAAAGTGGATTTTTCATTGTGGATGTTGAAACAGTGAAAAATCCGGAAATGAATAATGAAAGTGGATTTTTTTACTGTGGATGTACTTAAGGGCCATTTGGATCGTGAAAAATCTAAAATATCTGAAAGTGGATTTTTCACTGTGGATGTTGAAATAGTGAAAAATCCGGAAATGAATAATGAAAGTGAATTTTTTACTGTGGATGTTTTGGATTTTTCACGATCCAAACGGCCCCATTATCTCAATGCCCTATTATAACATTTCTGCTATAACTTAAAGATGAGAAAGAAATATCATCTGCAGTAGGCATTAAAAGAAAAAACATTTGGTCACATAGAAAGCAAAAACACTAGAACTGACTTTTTCATGAAGATATGTATAAAAAAGAACTATGGGCACATTAAAACGATGCACTCACTGTCGCATTTTGTTGTGCAGGCAAGCGACCCGCTAGAACAAGTTTTGGGATCATTAATGCCTGCAAAGATTCCATAGTAATCATATAAATAATGCCGTAACAAAAAAAAACAAAATTCACTGATCAAGGGGTGCAAGAGAAGTACCTCTGTCAGGAATGTGCAGGTGGTAGCAAGAGTAAATGCTCCACGGCCAAAAGGGAGAGCAGTAGTCCGCTGAGCAAGCTGCCACAGTTGGGCCTGCAACAAACAAAAATTTGAAATGAGTGAACCAATGGAAATTAGGAGCTGCATGTGTGAGCAGGAATTTGAAATTTACTATAACTTTTTGTCATTTAAAAGAATAAAAAACTAGATAACATATCAAGCACCAACATATTGGTGCTTAATTCACAGGATAGTTAGGTCCTATAAAGTGAGTCACAATAGTTTACTAACTAATAGTTATAAGTCTAAATTAATGCATACAAATATATGTGCCAACAGAATCAAGTGGAATAATGTACAATGTTTGGACCAGGACAAGTGATTATGTATTTATTATGGCTGTGTATGTCAGTGATGTAGGAAAACTGATGCATAAATATCATTTTCCTTTATGGACAGTGATAAACCTACATCAGTTTTCCTACATCACTGACATACACAGCCATGTGTATGTCAGTGAGTGGGGAAACTGATGTAGGGACATTATTTTCCCCACATCAGTTTCCCCACTCACTGACATACGTATGTCAGTGATGTAGGAAAACTGATATATAAATATCATTTTCCTTTATTATATAACTGGAGAAGGAGCCAAATTCTTGAACTCAGAGCCACAAGGTAAAGAGAGAGAAAATTACACAACAGCTTGTCATTCAAACATATTAGTTGACAGAAATAACCTATTTTCTGATTAAAAGAATCAAAAGATAAGCACTAAAATATTGTCCACTTTATACCAAAAAATAGTCTCCATTTCTTCAAAGTCCACGGAATACACTACAAAGAATAGATTATAAGAAGTATAAAGTAAAAATTGTAAAAGCCACTTGCTAAGTCATGGCCAGCGAGAATTATCCAAAAAAAAAAGTCATGGCCCGCTAGGAAGAGCAGAGATCAACCAAGGCTTACAGAATCCAAGTTGGATAGAAAATGACAAGCTTTCTTACATATTTACTAATCCACATTTAGAAGAAAAATACACTAGCATAATACAATTTACGATTTATAAGAAACTAAAAAGCACCTGATGCAGATCCTGATCAGAGGCACTAGGATTTAAAGATGTCTGCACCGCCACAAGTTTTGCAGAGCACAGCAGTCGCCTAACCTAAACAATATATATGTCTTTTAAAAGGACGTGATATGAGAATGTAAAAACAAGTTTCACTAAAAACAGGACAGCAACAACAAAGAAAAAAGATAATAATGATGAACGGAAGTAAAACACAGGTCTGCAATGTGCAATCATGCTATGATAAATTTGCTCTATATGCTTCAACACGAACCACTAAAGCTGCACAGTGGAAAAAGGAACACACCACAAGAATAAAACGTTGCATATGACTTCCAGTACATTCTCATCCAACTCACCTCGACTCTCCCACCTACCTCCCTTTATTTAATTATACCACCTTCTTGGGGCAAACTATATGATTCCACTCCATGAAACCCAGCTAGAACATCTTCCATTCAACATTATGATATCACAGCTAGAATAACTGCTCCTCTGAAGAAAAAGGCAAAACACAAAGAAAAAGAACATAGAAGTTGCACAAAGCGGCAGTCAACATCATAAAGAACATGCCCACACTCCAAGTTGCTGTAGACTCGTCAGTCATCCAAAAGTTCTTCCTTTTTATTTAAAAACATGATAGCCGTTTGACTAGCAACAGAAAGGATTTCCTCAGTCTACTTTCCAGAACAAATCGATTGCTAGTTTTTCCCTCACTATTGGTTTCATTAATTCACCTTCTCAGCCATAATATGGAAAAATTCAGAAAAATAAAAAACATCTGAGCAGAACTCTGGCAAGCAGATGCCTGCTGGGTGCAAATTTCCTCTTAACATTGACAACAGTTCAGTTCCACAGGACCATAAAAATATTAAACAAGACAAAGAAACCCTCACTTCAAAAAGAAAAAAAAATAGTTTCTTGCAAACTTTCAAATCACAATGACTCAGATAGTCTAAGGTCTTTTCAATACAATTCAATCTATTAATCACCAAATGTTTAAGACAAATGAAATAGCCACTGCATAATTCCATAATATGCAAAACAAAAATTAATGGCCAATACACAAACAGAAGAATTGTTAAACAATACTCTATTAGAATATAAAACCAAGCCTGACACACAAATTTTTGGATTCAATATTTTACGACAAATACAGCTATATAAATTAGAAGTGCATATTCTGATAGCACAAGGTAAAATTCAAGCCAACCTCATTCAGCCGTAGATCACGACCATAGCGCAACTGGGTGCTGGAGTTGAACATATGCTCCATCCCATCAGCCATTGGTCCATCAAAAGAATCAGAGTCCTCAATCTTAACACCACTTTGTATTCCTATCATATCACAAACCGCTGAAGTGACTGTGACTGGATGCAGATGTAGCATATATGGTGCAGATACAGAGATCAAATTTGAACTGGGTAGATGTCCATTCCCATTTATTTTGTTTGCATGTCCCAAACACCTCAAAGACAAATCCTCCCGACCGACAAGTATATATGCAGCGGCAGGCCAACCAGAGGGAGGTGACTCGCGGCATCTGTCTAGTGCCTGCATATTACCCTAGCATCAACCACATACTAAAAAATACATCAAAGAAAACTAGCTGCTATACCCGGACAGTTCTTTCATTGATTCCTAAATAACGTACACAGCTATCTTTTCTTAAGAAATACTGTCAGCAACACATCACCAAGTAATGGCCCATTTCAAACCCATTTTTTCACGTAATTATTGACTTTTGACAACAGAAATTTAATCAAGCATTATATTAAATAAAAAACGACATTAAAATATATGAATCTCGGTGAGCGGGGAATAAAACCAATTTAGTATTTACTAGCCAGTCTCATTTTATAAAATTGGCAGTTAAATGCTACTTCTAAGTTCTAGGTTCTAGACTACACAAATCCTTTCATTACTGATGCACAGAACCAATGAATTATTTAATGCCTTCATCAATTTTGGGTGCGGTGCTACCCAAACGACCCTAACTTTTAAGTGTCTCAAAAATACACCCTGAAGAGGTTTGATTTAGAATATATTTGATTTGATTTTTCTAAGTTTAGGAAGAATCCCAAGTTAGTGTTTTATTTCCTAACAAAGTCTTATTGTAAGCCTATTTAACAGGCCTCAGTTTAATGAAAAAAAGGAGCCGATGATTTCAGAAAAAAAAAGTGATATTCTTTCTCTGTTAATGGAGACCTTCGTTGGTGTTGAAGCCAACAAGCCCCGGTGGTTGCTATCAGGTGGTGATTCCAAAATGCCTTCTGGTGGTGATTCCAGAAGTTTATCCCCTTCCTTTATCCCTATTTTCCCTCCAAATTCCTTATTTTTCCTCTTGTAGAATTTTATCATGGATCACCCCCTCAGAATACCAACCACCTATACTACTTATTCAATCATTCAACCAAGATTTCCTAATCCATCCACAAACTGACCTTATTCCCATTGCATTCATTTCTCTCACATTCGTAATCGTTAAATTGAATTCCATACAAACAATCTATACCCAACCCAACTTACTTTGATTTATTTCATAACTTCCGCATCCCAAATTAGCCAAGTTACCTTGAGTTGTAGTGTCATACAATACCAATTTTACACATACAAATGAACTCACATCATAATTACAAAGGGTATTGCAAATAGAATGTTTGACAAAAATGAGAATGCTAAGATGGAAGTTTGGAAAAGACAATGTTGATAAGAAAGGAGATAATGCATATTGATGCCAAGTAAACATGGATGGTACAAACAAAAATTGATAAACAAAAGATGTATATCAAAAGCTGTTGAAGTGACACATTGCTCTAACGTAATAAAGCTTTGATAAACAATATCCCAGCTTCAGCAGACATAGAAGCCTTTGAGAATAACGTAAGCAGTTCATCTGTAACTGTTAAGAGTATTTACTCGTAAGGAAGGTAGTAATCCTCGAATCCACAAGGAAGGATAACCGCTTGAATCCACAAGGGCAGGTGAAACTCACTCAAAAGAGAGGAGATTCTACCAAAGAGGAAGTAACATTTTGATTCAAGCCAAAATGCCTTGCCTATAGGGCTTACATGCTTATTTATAGTTTTAGCATAACTCTAGAATCATCCATGACCTAGAACATTCTACTCTAGTTGACTCTAACCTAGAACTTTCTACTTACATATATAGACTCCTCAAGACTTTAGAACTTTACAACCATAGGCTAGAATGTTCCATACTACTTCCTAGAAACTTACTAGGTGTTTCTTGAAACTTCTAGAACATTGAAATTATGACTCGGCCATTATGTCCAACATCACATATGTACAAGGGGTAGTTTGGTGGATCATGCTAAATCTAATATTGTAATTGGTCAGCCCTCACTTAAGTGAAGGGCAAAGCATCAAACAGAACCCTGGACTATCCCATAGATTTAATGAAGGAAAGTTGCATGGCTGCACCTGTAAGTGAGTCAACAACCACACAACTGTAGCAGTGATGTGCATAAAAATGATTGCAACATTCCAAACCCATGAGAGGAAGACCAAAGAGATTAGATATATTAAATATGAGCAAAAACATCATACTATACTTCTAAACAAACAAAACCGTCATATTAAAGATAAACAGCTAAAGGTTGGATGCATCCATAATACACGATAACTGCTAATGAAAAGGTTGTAAACAAGCATCAGAAAGCTGTGGAAAATAATTCACTATAGAAAATGTTTTAATCTTGGACCAATGTCCGTCCAACAAATATGTAATATCACTCATAGACGAGAGATGTATGTCCTTATCACTTCTATAATAATGGATGCATAGTCATTGCCCAAAGAACATTGCTTCATAAAAACTGCGTCTAATATTATATCTTTGCAGATAAATGTTCTAATGCATGTCTCCCAAGAGAATATTTGTAGCAAACAATCTACCACAGTACTATAATAGCAATTAGTATTACTTAAATGAAGAACTCACATGTCTCAATGCAAGAGACACACCAGGCGGCAATAAGTCCAGATATTGGAGACTGAACCCTTCACCCGCCATTGCCAAGACAGTGAGCTCCTCTGTATTAGATGCGGGCCCACTGGCAATGTTGACATATGTACCGGTAGACAACTTCCTCCCAATCCTATCTGAACCAAAAAGTAAGCTGTAGAAGGACACTATTTTTCGTGCAAAACTGATAACAGATTTTCCATCTTTATAAATTAACTGGGGAAGATCTTTACAGTCAACAAAATGAAGGCCCCGCTTCAAACAGGTCTCGAGCCATCTAAAAATACATGGAGGACTTTTGAGATGTAGAGTGGGATGAACACTCCCAAAATTATGGCAAAGGAAGGGAAAATCACGGAGATAATGGTCAATATAGTTTGCCTCCCCCAAGAAAGCAGCTATATTGCATAAAAGTGGAACGAGAATGCTCAAGTCCCTGTAAGAAAAGATAATTGTCAGGTTGGATGTTACTGTAACACTAGCAACACACAAAGAAAAGGTACACAGAAAAAATTTGGAAACAAGAAGCGTTTGCTGCAAAACTTCAGCATAGATCTTGTGACAGCATCAATGTAGAAAAAAAAAGACATCCCAAAATATGGCCTGTTCCATTCGTCCAACTTTGGGCATTATAGTGATGCGCTGCATACACAATAAAATACAGGAGAATGTGATCAAGGCATGTGAAATAAATAAAAGAAATAGTACGGTTTCCATGTTCAAGCATAAGGTATTACTCCTGTTTAGTGTGATTATACATAATCTCCCCCTCCATAAACAAATAAGTATCACAGACCAAGGACCTGGGTTCAAGTCCTGATGGAAGCAAGGTTCTCTGCTGTCTACAAGCCCCCAAGTGTGTGCTCACGTGCAATGCATAGTGGTCCTAGAACATGCGGGTTTGTGCAGGGGTGTGGGTGTGCGTGTGTATATACCATTATAATAAAGGAGCGTAGCGCCATCATGGCTCAAATGTAACCCATAAGTACATTCACTGCAAAGCAAATTAATCACAAGAAAATACGACTTAGGCATCTGAAATATGTACAATGTCTTGAATGCAACCCACATGTACATTCACTGCATAGCCAAATAATCACTAGAAAATATGGTTAAGACATCTGAAATATGTACAAGTTATAGTTGTAAGTGCTATATTCAAACAAAACACGGCAGATCTTTGAATTCCACAATAGGGAACCTATAGAAGCACATTGTTTTCATACATCAACAAACTCTGACTTTGGAATGAAACTAACAACATGGTCGTAACAAAATAGCACAGACTCTTTGCATTTGAATACTACCCATTACTTTATGATTTTGCTATTCAAATGGAGAAAAACAGATAGCATATAAGAAATGCAGGGCATACCTCTTCCGTAGCATATCTAGCTTCAAACTTTCATACAATGCATGCAAGGAATCCAATGCTTCCAGTAAAAGCTGAGCACAAAATGATGTATCTGGACTTCGTTCACTCAGAGCAACATTTATATTGGAATCACTTCGACATAGTCCGGTCATACACATCTTTTGACAATAATCTATATGGAATTTGCTATTAGTAAGAAATTCCCAAGATGTCTTAGGAGGCACTTTGGAGCTTTCCTGAGTAACCAACCCAGAGTTTCTGCATAATTTCGTAAAAATGCTAGCAAGAGACTCCCATTCCGATTCAGCAGAAGAATCAGCATTTGACAAGTAAGGAAAATCACAATCACCCCAAAGAAGAGTAAGGAAATGGTTGTAAAAAGAAGGATGCATCCCTTCAGCAAGTGCTGTAATGCAATCATTTGTCAATGCTGAAGAAGGATTTTGTCTTAATGAGCACCTAAACATCTGTATAAAACATATAGAACACGTAAACAAAATGATGATAGTAAAATAATGACAGAAAAGGAAATTTAAGGAATTTACAACAGGTCTTCCAACTTCCATCTGTAATAGTCAGAAACTATATCAAATAAACAGCTACATAAGGATTGGCTCAAAGAAGATGAACACGGGAGTCACTTACCTGATCATTGTTGAGCATCAAATTAACCCGCCCACCAACAGCATCTGTCAAACCTACAATATCATGAGTAGAGCTCCCAAGCATACTATGTGGAGCAGAACCTTTGTCGCACAGCCACAAATAATACTTGCATAGACATCTTTTTCCAGACTACAATTCAGAAAATTAGTCATTAAGTGCACCAAATATCTTCAAAGACAGATTAAAGCATATTAGTATATTGCAAAGTCAATGACTGAAAAAACGCAGACATCTGAAGTTATACGTGTGCCAAATTTTAGATTATACTATGTGGAATTTCTTAGTAATTTTTTGAGATTTTTACTGTTATCTATTTGCAATATCTAAAACAAATTGATAGTGACCTCGCTCCCTCCCTCTTCGTAGCCCATTTTCCTTTCCTAAACAAAGGTTTTAAGAATCTCATTCGACCAGGTAACTCAATTATGCTACTTTTTTAGAAAGCCAGCTAGCTTTTTTTCAGTAAAATATTCAAGTTCAGTTTAAGTTGTGTCAGTTCCTTCCTATCAACTCCTCCCTCCGTCCTGTTTGAGAATGCTCGATGGGGGGGAAGAGGTTCAAAATTCTCTTGAATTGCCCATATGTAGCATCTAAAACATACCTGTCCTCTTTTCCAGATGAAGCATTTAAAACAGGACAGAGGGAGTATTTGATATTGCAAATACTGTAACTTTTTAATATGAAATTCACACTTATGTAGATTTAAATCAATTGCGCACACATGTTTGAATCCATTATTCAGGATTTTTTGACACAAGCCGAGTTAGGGTATATATACCTTTGTTTATAATAGTGTACAAGGAGGAATAATTAACTATGGAATACAGATATACATAACATACGTATTTTTGTGTGCGCCTACAAATACATGTGTTAAGTATAGAATAATAACAAATTGGGAATTGGAAGGTATTTATCGTTGTCACATAGTTTGGAAATTTAACATAGAAATATTTTTTAACAATAATAATACAATTTTTTTAGTTTTTGATAAATAATGGAGAAGTTTTTTTGCAACATCATTCAGAACTAATCCACGTAGTACTTGGGAAATTCTTTAATACAGAAATTTTCTCCACGTACACAGTATTTCTGCAATCGATTTTTGTATCCACCGACCATAACATTCTATCATACCACACAACAGATTTCCCGGACACCTAACTCAATGGCACCGCTTTTCAATTAACTTTCCACTTTATATATGGTCGAGACCCTTAAACCATGGAATTTTCACACAGCTCATTCCCTGACTATTGTTGAACCTAAATTGTGGGTGAACTTTGTTGCCATCTGATATAGGCATAATTAATATGCAAATTCTCCAACACACAGAAAGTAAACTGAACTCTGAGAATATATAAAGTCCAAGTCTGATAAGGAATTGAATGCTAGCAGTTTTAGGTGGCAATGCTAGCGGTAGCATTAACAAAAGGGGTTTGCAATCCCAGTGGTCTTGATCTCAGTCTGCCAAAAATATAAAATCTGGGAGAGATCGGGTAAATCATCTCGACAAATGAGGAAATTCTAAGCTCATACACAAGATTGAAGTGTATGTATATTTAAAAACCTATCAACACTAATACCAACATAAAAAAGAATTGTACTTTTTAAAATAATATGCTAAAGAAAAACAGATTCAAGATAATTTGTAGATTTATACTAACGAATTCACAAACATCACTAATATCAAATTCTCACTAGAATATATTCACACAGGGAATATATTCATGTTAAAAGAATGGTGAAATCAAAATGATTCTAAAGAAATTTTCCTACTAAACAATTCGAGATGCTTTTTAGATTAAATTGCCAAACATTACTAATATTTGATGATCACAGATATATATTCATGTGAAAAGAATGGTGAAATAATAACATCTAGATAAATTTTTTACTAAATAGAAAGAAGATTAGGAGAGATCTTTTCAAGAGCTGGAAAATCAACATCACACATTAGCAGACGGCTTTTACCCAGATATCACAAGATATGCTGAGATCACCGCGAGATTTGAAAATTTACTGTAAAGAGGCTGTTTCCTGTCTATTTTCTCAGACCCTTACTGAGAAGAGAGATCTCGATCTCGCCGGACGCCGAGATTCCAAACCATGGTTAACTATAGTTTCACCTTAACATTCATAAATGCATTCAAATCAGTTCTGGCCAGAAACAACTTATCTGCTCCAGTTGTGCACTTAAATTATGAGTCATTTCCTCAACAAGTGCATCATCACTCAATCCATGCGCTATTCGTATATGCAAGAATAATGTTCCTCACTTTTTCTTACTACTAGCATTTGCAAAAGAAAATCTAATGCACAGATTTTTTGTCTATCTAAGAATGAAATTTCTCCATAATTAAAACATAGCAGATAACGACAGAATATGATTAACAACTTAAATAACAACACAAAAGAAGCAGTGGCAGTGAAAATTGTTATTCCAAGCGTCACATAAACCCAACAATAAGAATTAGTACAGTTAATTTCAGGTTCTTGCATCAGTAAAACGAGATTAACTGTCAAAATTCAGTAAAAATTAGAGCCATTTTAGATTGTTCAAGGTGAAACAATTACTCTTTCTATGCAAGATGGAAGGCACATTAGCTTAACTGTATGCATTTCGCGTAACAAAATCTCACAAAACACATAAGTCATCACCAGCACTTATCGACAGTAACAAAATCCCTTCGTCCAAAAAATTCTGGCCTTATTGCAAAATGAGGTACATTTATTGGGCAGTGGGGCCCACAGAAAGGCAATCTCAGTAAGACCATTTCCTTCTAATGTTTCCAATGGCCAACACCTGGAAACGCGATAAGCCCCAACCCTCCTCTCCTCCAGCAAGCTCCTCCTCCCCCTCTTCCTCTTCATCTCCCGATCCCTTTT
Source organism: Houttuynia cordata (assembly GCA_039654745.1). Lineage (NCBI taxonomy): Eukaryota > Viridiplantae > Streptophyta > Magnoliopsida > Piperales > Saururaceae > Houttuynia > Houttuynia cordata. The sequence continues at coordinate 24,979,374 of CM077503.1, forward strand.
TCCTCCTCCACCCACCTCGGCCCACCTCGTCGGTCGTTGCCCTCCGCTACTTCCCAATCCCTCCCTTCGACTGTCTCGCCACCCCCATCATCGCCAACCTCGTTGAAGGGCTCTGCCACCCACTCCGTTATTCCCTTGCTGACCTCGGCTCCCTCGGCACCCTCAAAGGCAAGAAGTTTTAGAGGCAGTCGTGGAGGGTATGGGGAAGACGCAGGGGGAGTCGATGTCAGGGTCTCATGGAACAAAGGAGAAAGTGAAGATTAAGGTGAGAAGCATATAAGACGGCTCCTCATTGACTTGCCTATGAAATCCATTTCTGGATCTGACATTTTATAAATGCGGCCAGAATTTTTTGGACAGAGGGAGTACAAAAAAGCTTTCCTGATCTTAAGGAAACACCATAAAAACAATAGATATGAGCTTAGTTAAGTGTCATTTAAAACAAAAAACTGAAAGATGTAAATGATTTTTTCTTACGTAAAGTCGAAGACTGTTGTCTAAATCTAAGACAAGTAAATCTGCGAAAGGTAGCAATCCAACTTTCACTCTATAACAGAATGAACCAAAAAAACTTGTTAGAGATATGCAAATAAATCTGTATCTGTAAAGCACCAACCCAAAATAATTTACAATTACAAATATCAATCACCTTGGACGTGTGACAATAACAGGGACAGCATCAACTGCAGGTATACTCCAGCTCATATGTGATTTGAAATCTGCAAGAATGTTATTATCAATCTCATCAGTATGAAGTCTCACAGAAAGCAATCCCTTCTGTTCTTGAAGCAAAAAACAAATAACAGGTGTTCCATCATCATCTGTTGCCAAAAACACCTGAAACAAATCACCACAATTACTAATTAGTATAGAAGAAAGAAAAAAAATTCCAAAATAAGCAAAACGCAGCCAATAAATATCATTTTTTTATGTACGAGCGGTGTCCATATCCTTAGGAGTACGACCCAACTAGAAAGGGCACTTAGAGCACCATATCCTGCCACCAACAGACTCAGGCACCAACAATGCCCACACATCACACGCATCAGGTATCTCAGGATATAATCCTTGTGGATGGCAAGTGGAGTAGGGATTTAAACTCAGGACCTCCACTTCCTGAAGAGTGCTCCAGGCCATCCCACCATATACAAATGAAATTCGAGTATAAAGAGAACAAATTATAGACAATCATGTAACCAATTACTTTCAAGAAATTTATATGGAATTATTCGAACTTTAAAATGAGCAGCACGGTTTACTTACATAGCCTCAACATCCAACTCGTAATGTATGCAACTTCATTATTAGAATGGGATCCATTCCATTTTGCTGGCCAATGGACATTATCCTGTCCCACTATAATGTTCAAATTTAATATTGGATGATGTCAGGTTTACTTTGGCTTACATTAACTGGATTGATAATTGGCAAGCATAATGAGTTTTGTTTGGGTACAATAGGAGTGATCTAAAGGATATATTTTTATATATACATATACATATTATCAAAAGATGCAGATATTAGGGAAAATGATATCGGTACCAAAAAAACGAATCTCGCATATATTTTGATAATCGACACCTATATTAACATCTCGAAGCACTAACTCTAATCTCAAACAATTATAACACCATGAGAACGCACCCACAGTAACATATAGAATGAAAAAAAGAACATGATGACAAAGGATAAAGAACTATGATTTTGAAGAATCAACTTCCAGCATGAAGCATAAGCCTATACTGTTGGTAGGAAAATTTTGTGCTCTATTTCATACAGTAATACCTAAGACTTAGTGTGGTTTAAGCCAAGAATGAATGTTGTCTAGCAACACAAGTGACTGTAGCAGATGATGTGAAGTTGAACAAATGGAAAGATTCTGCAAGAATTTCAAGAAGAACTCAACTAAATCACCAACTGCACTGCCTATGAAGCTAACATAATTATTCGCAAGTCTACTCCTCAACTTGTAAATATTGGGTTTAGCAATTCCTTAATATTATTCAAATTCTTGTATATCCTAACATATCACTTCCTTCCCAGGAAAATAATTTCCACTTACAACTTAACTCAGTGGTCCTGCTTTAGTACTCTACTACTCTCCCATAATAAAGTAATCTTCAATAAACTGAGATTACTATAGTATCCTCAAATTGCAAAAGATGTCTCTGTAAGAACATATTACTGACAGAAAGTTAATTTGCATCAGTTCCAACAAAAATTGAAGACTTCAGATAAATCTTAGCACTTGTAACTCAATCGTCTCATTTCTTCTAACAAAAAGTTCATTTGCTTGCAAACTTATAACCTTTGCAGATGGGAAGAAATGGAAGGACAACCTCCCCTGGAAGTAATTATATGAAGAAGAACCACCTCTATCCAAGCTTCATATGTGTAGTAAGACCAACCTTAAAACAAAAGCATTATAGGAGACCTGACTCTGAAGAATGACATTTGTAATTTGATCCAGCCATGGGAATGGCTAGCATAAAAGGTACTAGTGGAGCAGCAAAATAAAGGGTCGAAGTAATAAGCATGTTCAAGTTGAACCTGTACAAAAACTTCTGTGCCTTATCCATTTCTTGATCATTTTTTTCTTCGTAAGCGTCATTGTCTGAATAGGGAAATTCATTTTTAGCTAAAGAATTTCATGCAGTTAACAATACTTGATTTCTACTGATACTTGCATTTTATGGAATAAAATTTGTCCTTAGTCAATTGAGAGGGAGAAGCTCAACTCTGTTTTAAAAATGGGTAATTTTGGGTAACACTTAAAGAACCCATAGCTATGTTGGAAAGGCCCCTCTAGCTTTTCTATTTTGTAACAACTTTTTAAAGAATACAATGGCATAAATCTGAAACAACTCATAAGAAGCTAGACACCTTACTAGCAGCAGACTGAGAGCATTTTCCATGCCATATACTGCGAAAACAAAACTTGTCTAGTGAGGCCCAAAATTTTCCATTGGCCGCTTCACAGCCAGATCTCACAGTTTCAACAAGCCATACAGAGTGTTGCATCTTGCCTGGTAAAGAAACAAGAATTACATATGAATACCCAATATAAAACATGAAAACACGAACAGCAAGAAGGAAATATTAAGGAACCTTTAGAATATGATGCCACCAAAGGAATAATATCACTCGTCCATATGATCTTCTCATCAAAATCTCTCATGGTGCTTAATTTTCCTTTATCCTCCATGACTATTGTCTAACAAACATGCAGATCACATCACAAAAAGAGCATAAATAAGAACCAAAAGTCAACTATAAGCCAGTAATCAGAAAACAAGCTCTTCCATTTTACCATATAGTTCAACGTGTAAAGATCAAAACGATATTAAAAAAAATAGACTTCTCTATTTCTGAAGCAAACAATTACAACCAAGATAACAAATCCCATCCCCATTTTAATAAAACAAATCTTAAATGTCCAACACTTTCTGTTGACAATTTTGAAGGAATTGCAAACCCAAAAGAAAAATCAATTTCAGTATGACTACAATGTATACCAAAAAAAACCATTTGATTTAACTCCGCTACTAAAAGCAAATGCAAAATGTGAACTACGGCATAAATGTTTTGTTTTTTCATAATATTAAGCAAAGATATACTGGACGCATTTCCATCAACAAGATTGAGTAGCTAATTCAAACTTTTAAACATGCAAGTTATGATTGCTATTCGTATCATAGTTGGAATTCAATGTGCACAGACACTACCCATTATGAAAAACATTGGGATTATTTTAAAAAAAAACACTTAATCAGGGCCAATAAGTTGTATACAAGTGAAAATGATGCCTAACAAATAATAAGAATAATGTGCCAGGACAACAAAACGGGATGAATATCCAGGGAAAAAGAGACAAAAAATGATTTGCACCTGAAGTTCTTCAAGTGGGTGCTTTAGAATTAAGTGTGACGAGGCATTAGTTGAATCTACAGCCATCATATTCTGACTGCCAGTGAGAAAATTGAAGTTGTACTGACAACGTGAACCATACTCTCTGCTTGGATGAGGTAAATCACGAATATTCAACCATGGATTTGGACAAGAAAATTGTTGATGGTAATTACTGGTACCATCAGTTGCCCTCTGAAGAAGCAATCCAAATGGAAGCGGCCATATTGATTCTATAGCATAAAAGAGTGGAATGCGAACAATTTCACCTGTATGCATTTGACTCTTAAAAAATATAAGTATGAATAAAAGTGATCAGAATATCTACTAGTTCGCGCAATTATGAGAAAGGCACAAGCCATACTGCAAATGTATTGCTTGTACATGTAATATTTTCATAATTCATGCATCCTCCAGTATTAGCTAATACATACTGATACCAGTGCATCCAAGTACAAAATCTAGCAAACAGAGCTTGCTTAATGACTTTGCCATGATGCTTCATAACATGAAAAAGGCCCATAGGAATACATATCAATGACCATGAAACCAAATTATCAAATCAACTCACCAGCTGTGCTATAGATTGCCAAAGAATCAACTTGCAAAATGCAAAGATATGCCATGATGCTTCATAACATGAAAAAGGCCCATAGGAATACATATCAATGACCATGAAACCAAATTATCAAATCAACTCACCAGCTGTGCTATAGATTGCCAAAGAATCAACTTGCAAAATGCAAAGATATGGTTCAGATATATTGTCCATTCTACACCAGCAAGCCTACATATTCAAAAGGAGAAACCTGATAACACTTTAATTGTATGCCGACTTACTTAAGTGACACTTATCCAATCTAATGAAATTGTGATTTTAAAAAAAATAGTTTTAAAATTCTCCGTATGTTCCTTTCCCCAACAGCATATAATCAAACAAATTGCTCCAAGTAATAATTTATCAAGTTTTTCAAAGAGGAGTCTTAACAGTGATATAATCATTATACTCCATCCAATGGAAGCCTGTCTGCATTTGAAAATGAGCTAAATTTGTTGGACTCAAAGGCCCTTCCAGAAAAACAGGGTTTTCCTCCCTTCTTCCATGTTTTTGGTCATGGGGGAGCAAAGTCGGCCACGATGATGTACCTGTGTTATTTCAAATACAGACAGGCTTCATTGGACAGCGGAAGTAACTCTTTAATCAGAAAAAGGATCACAGCAAGCACTATTATAGACCATTTCCAAGCTTCCTTCACCAGCTCCTTGCCTGTCTTCTGGAGCCTCCCTCTCTTTCTTCAAGCCACTTATTACATCTGATGCAGACACCAGTTGTGGGGCTTGTTTAATTTAGGAGCTTTATTTAGAAGTTGCTTAAAAAGAAGATGTTAACACTAACGACTAGGGGACGACGTTGTTAAGAACATTGGACATCAGATTTAATTTTTACGTCCCTATGTTTAGGAGATTTGAGGGGTTATTTGTTTCCCATTTGAGACTTATGTTAGCCTATTAAAAGGCCACAGTTCGATCAATGAATCCGATCAGTGGTTTTCAATTTTGAATGAAATTCCTCTTCCAAGAAGTATCCACACGTCTGGTGCGAATGCGTGGCAAACACTAGGTGCTGAAGCCTAGGTCCTTCTCAGTCCAGTAAAGACACTCAGGCAGAGCTCCCTTGGTTTGGACTCCAATAGTTCTGTCCCATTTTCCAATGCCTTTAGTTTCCAGTCTTCCCCTTCAGCAGGACGCTTGTCCACCATCACTCCTCACATGTGCAGTTGACAGTCTCTTTTCCGCATAAATGAACCATCTCAGACTGCTCACTCTCATCTATCCCAACTTTCTCATTTTTGTCACACTCTTATACACAATGATGTTCTATGTCAACCAACTTCTACCGTCTAAAGAATTGCATGTCTTGTTGTTTTCTCATAAAATTTACATTTTTAATTTGTAAAGTTTATAACTATCCTAAAGCCGCCCTCCACTTCAACCAAGCCAACCCTAACCCTAACCCTATTACGGCAACATCCTCATTGATTTCTCCATTTGCATCAATAATGAGTCAATATATTTAGACATGCTGACATCAATATGTAACTTGACCTTCTGAAATTAGAGATAGTCAATAAGTTTCTATCTCTATGCTTGCAACTTTAGATGACTAATTCGAGCTCAACTGGTCGTACTTTTATATAGATGTATATTTGGATATAAGCAAACACTAAACTACTCAAAATGTCAGGCCCAAGACGTCAGCACGCATACATCATCACACATGGATATCGCTGGATTCTCTGATTAGGATTAGTTTCCCTTTTCGTGTCAATTAGTGATTATAATAAAGGTCATGACTGGATGTAATCATGGCCTATGATGTCATCATAGTGACGTTTCTCTGATTGGATGTAATCATGGCCTATGATGTCGTCATAGTGACGTCATGTCGTCATTATGTCATCTAGAGACTTCTATATTAGAGGGTCTTCCTCTTCCTTTAAGACTTGTGCAATATGAATTGAATCTTCTTCTACTATTTCTTCCTTGTCTTCTTCCCTTTCTCCGGCCATGATACCTGGCCTTGTTCGTGTCCCATGCCGGGACACAACATTGGTATTAGAGCAGTTCGATCTACGAGCTGATTCTGACTCCAAACAGACAATCATTTCCGTGCTAATGGAAATCCAAGAGCAAGTCAATAAACTACGATTGACGTATGCTAAAAATATGGCCCGGCGAGCTGCCGCCATGGCCACGCCGCCGCCACCAATGCATGGCCCTGGACCCCTTCTTCATCGTCATGCAGATGCCCTTAGGATTGACCCACATCAAGTCACCCACAGCCCTTTCTCATCCCATGTTGGTTCTAGCACTTCCCGTCCAGCAGTCGTCATGGCCACCCCGCCGCCTAGCACCGCCACTGGATACTCCGCCCAGCCGAGGTGGGGCTTCCCACAGCCACCTCCGCCGTCGTGCGAGCCCCACTACAGCAGCTTCTACGCTCCGCTGGCCGCGCCTCATCTTCCACGGTAGCCAATGTCCCTAACGTTGCCGCCGACACCTCGCCAACCCCCGATTCCAGCTCCTTCAACCCACATCCGGCTCTACCTTCACCAACATCTACACGAGGGAAGGAACCTCGAGTCGTGCTGTGGTCGGATTCCAGCCCCGATGTCTCGCCGGCCAAGGCGAGGTCCCCCACCAGTCGACCTTCGCACAAAGCACCAGGCTTTACCACACATCCATTGCCTCCGCCCTCATCTACCCCTGTTTCCCCTGCTATCCATCTCTCCGCCGAGACCCCCACATCCCTTGTCGCACCGAGACCTCCGGCCAGCCACATCGGCCTTGCCGATTTCGTCGCTCATGCCTCCATCGGCGAGTTCTTCTCTGCCTCCGCCGCCACCAAGGATCGGCTCGATCCACTGAGCCGAGGCGACCCAACAGTCCCCGCCTTCGTTCGGGAGCGCCAAACACACAGGGGTATCGCTGCAAGGGTTGACACCGCCGACACGCCACCCCGCCGACCGCAGCAACCTCGCCGATTGCAAAGCTACCACCTTTCCCCTCTCCACTGCCTCAAAATGGGATTTTTCCAAAAGCTCAGGTCGCCACGACGCCGCCCAAAGCTGTGCCGCCGCCTCCGCCTCCTTGGCCAACGTCGCCGCTCAGGCGAGCACGGCCGGACATGGCAGCACAGTGAGTTCTGGCAAAAGCTATCTTCTCAACCTTTTGCTACCCCCCATGTGCTTGACGAAACGCTTCCTCAACTAGTCCCGACCGCCAAGGCCTTCGTTCCCAGCAAGCCAGCCTCCCTCGTCGACTACTGCCTGGATCACCTCGGAAACAGCAACTCCAGGGTTTCTGAGGGCGTACTCCAGTCACTCGCCACTGCCTTGGAGATTTTTGAAGAAGTCAAGCTCCATGAGCTATATTCCACATGTGGAGGAATTGTTGATGTTAAGATGATAACGACTCCAAATGGCCACTCAAAGGATTACTCTTTTGTGCGATTCAGTACAATGGAGAATGCATTATTGGCCTCTTCTCAATTTGAAGTTGCAACAAGGAATAAGGAAATTATGCACGCTGCTGATCAAGAGCTGCAGCTCATTGGATGTACTGGACATACGGAGATCGGATCGTTTCAGGTATCGTTTGCATTAAACAAGAAATATTTTGATTATTATCACAAGTGGATTGTTGTTGTCCTGTCAGCCGGAGTTAAAGAACTTCATCTCAACTTAATTCTTGAGGCAATCATGCGTGGATCCGCAAGCGCGCTGCTTTCTACTTGTTCAAATGGTGGTCAGCCTTTATCTATTACCTAGGAGAATTCAGATGTAGCGGTCGAATCACTTGAGACAGCAGCTGATTTTGGTTTCCCTGCTTATGTAGCAGGAATTAACATTGGTCCCATAGATTCTTTTCTTATGTTCAGCTCTCATGAAAGTCAGGTGCTCTCAAGGAATTTTCATGCAACTGAGTCACAATTTTGTGCACGTGGTTCCGTAGGGAATGGCCACTGGATCGTTCCATTAACTTTGTGTTTTGGGTTGGACAAGAAATACAAGAATTTCTTACTGGAAAGCAGGACTGGAAGGATGGACATATCTGAACTTTACCAATCATTGGATGCGGATGTAATTCATGCAGGAAAAAGTGTTGACGTGTGGCATAGTGAAGACTTGTGGGCGAAAGTTAACTTTGAACAGACTGGCTTTTGGGTAAAATATGATGAGAAGCTTGCAGGCAGACTGACTGACATTAGAGCTAATTCTTTATCCACAGCAGATAGAGAAGAGCTTGACTATACTGTGCTCTCAAGATTCATTAAAGTTGTGAAGATCCTGACTGCTGAATGCTAGATTCTCCAAATGAGTTGAAAGCATTTATTATTTGTCTTCTCCTATTTTCTGCAATTAAGCTAGGTGGGGATCGTGTGACCGTTGCGAGCCATCTAAATGTGATATTGCGGGGAGAACTTCTTGCAGCCTTGGCGTTATTAATTGACCAGGTTGATGTGCGCATTAACGCAGATCACTTACTTGGGAGATTTTTTGCATTGCCTAGATGTTCTCTTGCAAAGGATTATCACAAACTATTTGCCGAGTCTATGAAAAGGCTCAGTGATAAATCTGTAGTTGTCAGAGTTAGTGCCTTAGACTGTGCTAAAGCTTCCTATTTGGCCAGTCCAACTGGCATGGAAGCAGCTGACCTTCTCACTGCCTTGGATGTTGCCTCCGATGCTCCAAAAGTAGTGGTTCCTTTGAAGAAATATGGATCTCTCAACAATGAAGGCTACTTATTGATTTTGGTCATTTTACTCTGCAGACCAGATAAGGGAATTGTGATAAACGAAGTCAGAGTCTTTATTCGCCCTTTTATATATCAGGAAGGGACATTGCTGCCTTCTTTATGAATGATGATACACAATGAAAAAAAAAAGCTATTTACTTCCTTCAGTTGTTACGGATGCACCCTCTTCTCCATTTAATGCAAATAAGGATGGTGATTCTTCCCTATCTCTTATTTCCGCTGCGGCAGCTGACATATTACTTTGGTGTCTTGGGCAAAATGTTGATTGTTATAAGCATTGTGGCGGAGATTGTGGAATTTTCTACACGGACTGTTAGACCCTATTCGACCGCTCGGGGAGGAGGCGCTCTGACGTTGTCTCCTTCAGTTACACCAAGTTCGCTATTATCAAGGTCATGATTCATGCCTGCGTAGAGCGCGTTCTGTCACCGCCGTTTATGAAGTGCTTTCTTACTTGGCCGCCTTGAGGACAAGGCAGTAGCGGAAGCATGGTGGAGTGTTGTGAACGTCAGGCCCAGGACGTCAGCACACATACATCATCACGCATGAATATCGCTGGATTCTCTGACTAGAATTAGTTTCCCTTTTCGTGTCAATTTGTGATTGTAATAAAGGCCATGATTGGATGTAATCATAGCCTATGATGTCGTCATAGTGACGTTTCTCTGATTGGATGTAATCATGGCCTATGATGTCGTCATAGTGACATCATGTCGTCATTATGTCATCTAGAGTCTTCTATATAAGGGGGCCTTCCTCTTCCTTTAAGACTTGTGCAATATGAATTGAATATTCTTCTACCATTTCTTCCTTGTCTTCTTCCCTTTCTTCGACCATGATACCTGGCCTTGTTCGTGTCCTATGCCGGGACACAACATAATCATAATCAAGTAACACCTTTCCCAAAAACTACATGGATCTTATGCTTCCATTCTAGCCTGCTTTGTGCCAACTCTTTCGTAAGAGATAGCAAAGCCATAACCTTTCTTCTTTACTCCATCCACGATCTTTTAGGTCTATTTCTCTCCCTATTTTGGCAACATTTACATCATCCCTTGCAGCCTTCTTACCGTGGCATCCCTTGGTTTTTTTTTTGCATATGCCCATACCAACACAAAGTAGATTCCCTAAACTTCTCCCTTAAAGGGTATAAATGCCTCCAACAAAACTTGAACACAAGATACAGGCTTTAATACCATTTGAGATGTGAGATAACCAAGTTTCCCACAGCTCTAGCTAGTAGGAGAGGGAAATCTCATCTATTTATTGTACATTCCAACAAATACCTCTCTTGTAGAACTTGCCTTCAAGCCTATTTGAAACACGCTGATCACATAGAACACCCCTGACGTTGCCCCTCCACTTTACCCACCCAGCATTTGTCTTATGCACGACATTACTATCAATATCTCTGTCTTAGTGAGTAACGAAGCATAAATAGGAGGCACTTATTGCCAATCTATTTCAACTAACATTCCACCTGCAATTCTACCTTCCTTAAAGTTAAATTCCTTATACAACCTCTTAATCCCACTTAATAACACTAGTGAAGAAAAAAGAACAGTAGTCAAAATTCATGTGAAAAATGGATCTGCGACTGGCTAAAGTTTGTTTTCTAAGATGTCCTATGGCGAAAGATTTTAGTAAGGACATCACCTACAACCACCGCCTTGGCTACCTCCATTTGTCTCTACATAAATAGTTGTTTCCGCCACAGTTGGGACTTGGGAAACTCTCATCGTCCTCTGCCATGGAATGGAATTGGAACTGTTCTGATATCGGAGAGGCAAAACGTGAAGGAGGGTCATTTTGAGGGAAGCGGGGGCGGGGGGGGCGGCAGGCATAAGAGGGGTTGATATGTTGCAACCAAGGATCATATGCCCCTGGGGGTGCACCTGCTTCCCACACCCTAGCATGTAATACCAGCTCTCTTACTTAACAGAAGGTAGTGTAATCAAGTTTAATTATTCATATATCAAGCAATTTCTTCTTGTGGTTCATGCCTTGTATTAGGAGATCTGATCTCTATAGAGGGACTGTTGTGGTTCAACAGTCCACAACAGGATCAATCCCCGTATCCATCTCATTTACCCCTTGCCTCTAATTCTGGTCCTCCTATTCACTTGAAATCATCCATCACCCCCACCTATTTCTGCCCTGGTCAGCTGCTGCCCTGCTCTCCACTGCTTCCATCGTCCACTATTGTTTCCACTGTTTCCAACGTCAGATACTGCTCTCTCCTTTGTGCAAACGCTGGATGATTGACACATCTAGAGTTTGACGAAGGTGTTGCAGTATATTGGCTCGTCACTTCGTCTAAGTATTCAGTATTAGTCTTTTACTTAATAGAGAGTAGTTTAATCAAGTTTGTTTATTCATTTCTCAATTAATTTCTTATTTTAGTTCCTGCCTTACATCAGGAGATCGGAGCTCTATAAAGGGATCAATCCTCATCTTTTGTAATTTAGATGTACCTATGAAAAGAATTCTACCAATAAGTGCATGCATAGGTATGTTGTAGCAAACTGAACGAGGATAATATACCATAACGATTGAAGTGTTGGAAGTGTATCTTCTATGTACACAGGATCCTTTGCTCCATATCATTCTGTCATATAAAATAATAATAAGCACGATCAGAATAGATAAGAACAAGGAAAAAGAGAAAACTATGCAGGAAAGTAAAAGTTGAAGACATCAGAAACATGGCCCTGGCTGCCAATGCCATGCAATTTTGAATATCAGTGATATGCATACATTTCTGCCATTATAAACAGCATAATTTGAGGCAAAAACATCTTTCAGCCTCTTATAATATATTTTTCTCTTCTATGCCTACATGTCACTTCAACATAACAGTAGCCTACGTGAAAGTGCTGTTCATTGCTTAAAAATCAATTCCTTCCTTCAGAATTTAAAAATCTACTGCCCTTGAACCCTATTAAGACTAAAGATTCTGAGTGGTCTATTTCACCCTCTAACTCTTTTCCAGAAAATCCTTCAAAATCATTGTAAATATTCTTTGACTTGATTGTGTAACAACATTATCCTCTAAAATGTTCTCTAATTTATATAATTTCTGTCTCGATTTGAGCAATTCCATTTTCTTTCACTTTTCTGTATTGAACATGGTATTAAGAGAAACCCTGACAAGCATCTCTGCTCCCTCCCTATCCAAGCAGCTATGGCTCTAGTTTCATTTAACCTCAATTCATTCTCCCCAGTGCTTCAATTTCTTATTTCTAACTTGAATTCTCTGGTCACTTTCAAACTCGAGCATACTATGTATGTCCCGTAGTGGACTCAGGTCTACATCTTCAAATCTCATAAATTCCTCAAAATCCTCAGTCAATCAGCTTGCTCAATAAAATAATTGGATCTAATTTCAACTGATGGCTTTCCTACTAAGATCAGGAATCCAAAGATGATTTCATATCCAGCTTTATACACAAAAACTTCTGTCTCCCTTCCATATCAGCAATTAGGACACCCTTCTTTCAAGCTTCAACAATGTGCTGCTAGTTTAGGGAAATACATCAAAGGTAGTTACTATATACACATTTACACAATGTATTACATGTAAGTGTCTGCATCTACACAATGTCAAAACATATGAGTGGCATCCTAGATAGCCACACATCTGCTCCATCCGTACACACTCCAGGTAACTGTGCTAAAACCTCATCATCATATAGCTACCATATTACAGACACAACATATAAAGAAAGTATTTTACTATTTATAAAATATGCATTGTTTATATTCGTAACATGTGCAATATAAACGACCATCTCTTATCTGGATAGTTGATAGTTTAATTCAGATCTATAATGACAGAGGACACTATGAGTATTAGCAGTTTTTGTTTTCTTAGCATTCCACCAACGAACATTAAAAAGAAAAATAAAATAATCCAACGCAATACATTTTCGTAAGTTAATACATAGTGATGTTTGGGGGGCCTTGTCCAGTTCTTTCTACTTCTGATTTTTGCGATTATGTCATTTTCATTTATTAACTCATATGTTTGACTTGGTTACATCTCATCATCAAGTCACCTCTTTTTTATACCATTCTTCACTTTCAATGCTATGTAGAAACTCAATTTCCACCAAAATTAAATACTTCGTCCAGACAGTGGCGAGAATACATCAACCATTGATTTCAAGAATATTTTTCTGCACATGGTATTTTACATCAATTTACATGTCCACATACTCCTTAACAAAATGGGATTTGAAAATGCAGACAACTACATCTTATTAAGTCTAACACTTCATACTACAGCTTCATTTCCTTTCTTTTATATAATACTGAGTTTATGCATTTCGCACCTCTGATTGCTTATTAATTATTTTCCTAGCTGCTTTTAACAAAAATTCCTTATGAATGTCTCTACCACAAGAGGCCCCTGATTATTCTCATCTTAGAGTTTTTAGTTCAGTTTGTTTTCATGGTTACACCTTGTTTTATATATAAGCTTCAACCCAACTCTCAACTATGTGCCTTCCTTGCCTACTGCTCTCTACCAAGAAATGTCGTATTGGATACCGGTAAAATATCAGTCGACCAAAGAGACATAATATCGGAGATATTTATAAAAAAATATAGGTTATCTAAAACTAGTTTTTACCATGTATTTTCATAATATAACTTCTAAAATGAGTGATGCTCATTTAGACAAGCATAAATTTTAAAATATGCATTAAAAATGCGTATATAATTCAAAATATGTGTTTACATTTTAATCCCGTATCCTTCCACTTGGCATAGGATGGGAAACAAACACGAAATTTGATTTTTTTTCTTTCTTTTTTTAATTTTAAAAAAACTTTTTTTTCAAAAACACCAATATATCGGTTCCGATATATCGGCGATATTTTAAAAAATTCAAAAAATGATATTACATTGTATCGTTTTACCGGTTGAAGGCCGATATCGATATATTACCGATACAACATTCTATGTGCTCTACTAAATGATTTATGGTGCCTTGATGCAAAAAACAGGCCACAATGATCATCGTGTACGATAATACGAACTCCCTTCCCTTTTTTCATCAAAACAAATCTTCCACTGTTCTTTCTCTTCAAAATCTACGCTTCCTTTGCGTTCTATTAATTCACATTCAATATATACTTCTCCTTCAGGTCATGACACTTGTCAAAATCAAAAAGATGATACAATATCTATGCAAAGAAAACATGGTGGCAAGTTTTATGCCCTTCCTGACACAACCCACTAAAGAGGGGATTCTTCATCTCATACATATTATTCTAAAATCGACCAAACCTACTACTTAACACATCTCCAACTTTATCCCCAGTGTATCCTCTTCACAACCTCATCAAAACACTCAACCAATGGTTGCACGATCCAAGATTGTCAGCATGCTTGCTAGGACCTCATTGAACCCACAATTCATTGTAAGGCCGTTAAAAACTTCCCCTTATTGGTGCAAGGCAATGTCAGATAAATGTGATGCACTAATTTCACAAGGTACTTCAATTTTTCTCCTCCCTTGGATCCAAAACTTATAAGGATTTCTATCAGACACAATGTAGATGGCTTCACCATAGAAATAAATCCAGATTTGTTGTAAAAGGGTATCAACCAAGAAGGAGCTGACCCATGAGACTTTCAGTCCGGTAGCTCAGAAAAGCACAATCCTATCGATGGCTGTTCATTATTCTTGGCACGTAAGACGTCTTGATGTTAGTAATGCCTTCTTACATGGATCCATTGATGAAGATAGCCTTGAGATTTTACTAATCCAAATCATCCTCCTCATGTATGCAAGACAGAAGGCCAAACAGGTTTATCAAGCTTGGATTTCTAGATTCTCAATTTTTTTCATCTCTAAAGAAATTACATCCACTTCAACTGGCACCTCTACGGTTATGTTTCACCAGGGCGGCCATATTCCATTATTTTTATCTGTCAGGTTAATTTTACTGTTGGGATCATACTTTGGGTGTGTTTCATCATCATAATCATAATCATAATCAATTAGCGCCTTTTCCCAACTATTTGGGGTCGGCGACACGGATCCTACTCTTCCATTCCAGCCTGTTTTGGGCTACCTCTTTTGTAAGAGATAATAAAGTCAAATCCTTTCTTATTAACTCCATCCAAGTTCTCTTAGGTCTCTCTCTCCCTCTTTTAGCATCGTTTACCTGTATCCCTTTTAGTCTTCTCACAGGGGCATCTAAAGGTCTTCTTTGCATATGCCCATACCACCGCAACCTACATTCCCTCAGCTTCTCCCCTAAAGGCGCTACTCCTAGGCTCTCATGAATATATTCATTTCTAATCCTATCTCTCCTAGTTATCCCACTCATCCACCTCAACATTCTCATTTCGGCTACATTCAACTTATCTATATGATTCCTCTTTGGTGCCCAACACTCCGCTCTATAGAGTATTGTAGGCCTAATAGCCGTCCTATACTCTTATGGAACTTGCCTTTAAGTCTTTTTGGAACCCGCTTATCACACAACACTCCCGAGGCTGCCCTCCACTTTACCCACCCCGCATTTATCCTATGCACCACATCCTTATCAATATCCCCTTCTTTATGGATAATGGATCCTAAGTAACGAAATTGATCACACCTTGGCACTTCTTGCCCATCTATTTCAACTAGGGCTCTATCTATAGTTCTACCTTCCTTAAAATTAAATTCCATGCACTCGGTCTTAGTCCTACTTATTTTAAAACCTTTTGATTCTAGAGCAACCCTCCACAATTCTAATTTCGCATTTAAACCTACTTTACTCTCATCAATTAAAACTACATCATCTGCCAAAAGCATACACCAAGGTACATTATCTTGCAAATGACTAGTAAGCTCATCCATAACTAAAGCGAAAAGATACGGACTTAAGGCTGACCCTTGATGAAGACCTACCGTAACCGGAAACTCCTTAGTTTCCCCCCAATAGTCCACACACTAGTCACAACCCCTTCATACATATCCTTTATGATATCTAGTCCGCACACTTTGGGTGTGTTTGTTTGCTGAAAAATGAAAAATCGTCAAGGTGAAAGAAGTATAAAAACTTTTAGTTTGAAAATTTTTCAGGCTTGAAACGTACTTTTAGGGTGCGTTTATTTTAAATTATCCAAACATATTTCAATTTTTCCAAAGTTTTTATACTTATTTCACCTTGACGATTTTTCATTTTTCAGCAAACAAACACACCCTTTGTCTTCATTCAATCAGTTATGCAGAATTGTGCAAGGTCTTTGCTATTGAAATCTACATTATTTCCTGGGAGTAGAGGGTCCATCACTCTCCTACTATCTTCAACGAGCAGAAATGCAAAGCTGCAAACCCTGTGTCAATCCTATTGCTCTTTCCGAAAAGTCAGCCTCCTCAAATCTACCTCTATTTGGTCAGGGTTTAAACGATCTTCATATTTCTCTGGCATCAACCCCTATTCTTCAGAGTGATCAACTCTCAGCTATCTCCTTAACTCACAACCGTATACATAGAAGTACGTTACTTCAAGCTCACCAATCATTTACATAGCAAAAGCTGTAAAGACCACTATGTACTGTCATTTTTTTCCCTCTAACGCGTTTTCAGACATAGTCTGTTTTGCATTTCCTACAATAATGAACCATTTCCGTAACTGCTTAGAAAAGTTTGTTTAGGGCTCCCGTATCCATTTTAGCAGAACCATTTCCATATCCTTCTATTTCCGTCAAGAAATAACCAAAATTGACGCATATCAGCTCAAGCTCTCATTTCAGAACTATACTACTGTAAACCTAACCAGAATGCGATTACAACGGATATCAGAAATGGAAATATCAGAAGAAGTGTCATCCTTCACCTGTTTCCTCTGATGAAGAGCTCATCCTCGCCGCAGTCGCCACAATCATCCGAATCCGAGAGATCGTCCCTGTCACGGGTGACCCGCGGATCAAATAGGAAGTAGTCATAGTTGTCGTCGCCGGCGTTTTCAGACGGCGGCTTCCCGCCCTCGTCGAGGGTCTCAGCAACGAGGCCGAAGGGCTTGAACTCGCCGAGGACCTTCAGCGGCCGCACGGGAACCGACGACATTGCAGACGGCGACGGAGGTGAGATGAGTGGCTGGCGTCTAAGAGGATTGTAGGAAATGGGAGGAGCGAACTTGAAGACCCGACAATGGCGGACAATCTCCCGCGCTTTTTTTCGACTGGCTAAAACCCTAGAGAGGAGGGGGGGGGGGGGGGGGGTTAGTGAGATAAGAATGTGACCGTAGTGACCTTGTGGGTTATACGATTCCCAGTTTCCGACTATCCGGGGGGGGTTAGATAGGGTGTGTTTGTTTACTGAAAGATGAAAAATCGTCAAGGTGAAAGAAGTATAAAAACTTTTAGTTTAAAAATTTTTCAGGCTTGCAACATACTTTTATGGTGTATTTATTTTAAATTATCCAAATATATTTCAGTTTTTACAAAGTTTTTGTACTTCTTTCACCTTGACGATTTTTCATTTTTCAGCAAACAAACACTGACCGTAGTGACCTTGTGGGTTATATGATTCCCAGTTTCCGACTATCCACCGACAAAAGTCCGGATTGAGGGCTGTTTGGGAGGCCAGTTGATGTTTGTAGAAAAGGAAAAGTTTTTTATTTTCGTTTGATGATTGAAGCATGGGTTCCGGGATTCAAAATGGAGACACGAATGATGGAGGGGTAATTATGGTTATTCGTTACAAGATTCTTATTTAAAAACCCAAGTGAGGACATTCACATGGAGAATGAAAATGATTATAATGATTATTCACCTACTAAATGTAAATGAAAATATAAATAACCTCCTAAACACTTTTTGGTGGAAAATGATGGGAAATGAAGTAGGAAATGGCCTCCCAAACAGCCCCTGAATTTCTCACCTCTCGAAATTTGCAACTGGTCAAATGCCTTATCGGATATTAGAATTGGGTAAAATATTGGTCGACCATAATAGATAAAAGGGGAAATTATATAATAAATCACTATAAAAAAATTCATTTTGATGCACTGTAGTAATTAATTCTCGAAATTGTGCTATGACAAGCCACGCAAGCGCTAGCGGCCAAAACTGACCCGAAAAGCGTCGGTTCAACTGATGCTTTTTTTTAAGTAGAAAGACGTCGGTTCAACGCCTTTTCTCTTTAACTAGAAAGGCGTCGGTTGAATTGACGTCTTTCAATTTCAGCACAAAACTGACGCCTTTCAAGCACTTCGTGTTTTTTTATACTGAAGACGTCGGTTGAACTGACGCCTTTCAACTCATATCCTATAAACCTCTTCGCATACTACGAAATCCAAATTTTGTAAAACACCTGATAAAATCATATGCATATACATTACATATATCACAACATTAAACTTATACGAACCATTTCGACTATATTAGAAAGACTAACATAATATCAAATTATTATAAAAATATACAAAGTATTACAAATTTCTCACAAAATTACAAGTGTTCAATCAACTCTCCTCAACCTATTCTTACCCTGTCCTCGTGCTCGAGCTGAAATATCCTCAGGCTCAACGTCAGGTATAGCATGTGAAGACGAAGGTGCCTGACGTAGATCACGAAGTGCACACTGTCACCGAGTATATACTTTCGAAGAATGAGGCCTCTTAACTTGCTCCAGTAGGGCATCTGAAACAACTAGTGATGGGATAAAACTCGTCGTGTCGGCTGATGATGTCACAATGTTGGAACAATCTCCAGTCTTATAAGCTGATAAAGGTCCTGGAACAACCTCCAGTCTAGGAATCTCTATCATAACTGGCTGAAGCAATGGCAAACTCGCAAGAACATGTCCAGAGATATCATGTAGCATCTAACATGCCGCTAGCAAGCTCTCATAGGATCGGTCCACCAAAGCTCCCTCCGTCTCAGCGAATGTATGTCTCACACAAGTAAGCTAAAAAGTAAAAAAATATATGTTATCTACTCACCAATGCACATAACAATAGTGAATTAAATCAAGTAGGAAGTAAAAGATACTCACCAATGCCCGCTCAGTGTCACCTCTCGGTTGATATAACATCTCCGCCTCATGCATAGGTGGCATGATAAGTCTCTTAGTGATCCTCAAGTACCATCTCATATATGCATTATCCGCATCTCGCTCTGTCATAGCAAGCTCCCCCTGAACGAGAGTGGTCATCCGGTAGTCCCATCCAGTAATGTAAGCCGCACTATGCGACTTCCAATCAAAACTCCCTCGGCCTTGGTGCGATAATCGTTCAATAAATGCCGCCAAAAGGGCTCCTCCATACTTGCCAGATAGGAAAGTAGCATCAACACTTATTACCAGGAGACAATGTTTAAAACCCTCAATACATGGCCCAAAGGCCCAAAATGCTTTGTCAAACTGTCGACACCCCGCATCTTCCATTGGGGTTGTCACCAACCTACAAACGGTTCCAGGATTGGCATTAACTTTTGCCTCCAAGTACATTGGCAACAATCGATAGGACTCAACCCAATCACCGGACACTGCTTTGATGGCCATATTCCTTGCCATCCATACTTTTTTGTATGAAATATCCACGTGAAAATACTCCTTAATCCTCTCTTGAATAACCACTGGTAGGATATCTACTTCTGCTCTAATAGAGATAATATATGCCGACAAACAAACGCCGCAGTACATTGTCTATGACCAGTATCTAGCTGAGCATTTCTACAAGTGTGTGATCTATACAAGAAATATGCATTTTATTTATCTCATAAACTTATGTTTATGCTAGTGTTTGATTAGAATAACTACTACTTTAATATCGCTTTTGGTTTTTGTAGGAAACAAGAGTCATACACAGAGAATGAGGTGAAAAGTAACTTAAATGGTAAAATTATCATAACTTCGTGTACAAATGTCGGATTGGATTGGTTGCTTCATATTAAAGTTCAAGAAGTCAGCTTTGCAAAGCCACCAACCACTCACAATTCGGAGTTTGGGATAGAAAGTTATAGCAATTTGAAGTTCATGAACAGTAACCACGATCAATCGGATATAAATGCGATCGATCGCCAGAGCCGCAAAACCAGTGCATTGAAGGAAACGATCAATCGGACCTCAAAACGATCGATTGTATCTATTGGAATTTTTCAATCGCGCAAGACAGTAACTACGAACGATCGGCAATACGGAGCGATCGATCGCCGTATGCGAAAAACCGAAATAAGACCTATTTCGACTCGGATTTGGAAGGGGACTCTGTGGTTTCTCTTCACTCTTATAAATAGGCCTTATGGGAGAACGTTTTGAGCATCAAAGAATAAACTTTTGAGCTTTATTGGAGGCTAGAAAGGAGCAAGAGAAGGAGTCTTTAGGAGCAAAGAAGAAGAAGAAGGATTTATGATGATGGATCTACATAAACAGACTTTTCCTTTCTCCCTTTCTATGTGTAACTAAATTCCTTGTCAAGGCTTGATGAAGCCCTAGATGTGTATTGCTACTCTTGATAGTTTAATTTTATAAAGTTGATTATGATTTATACTTAATGCGATTTCATGAATATTCTTTTGAGTGCTTAATCATAGACTTGATTGATTATGAATGGAATTAGATATTGTGATTGATTTTATGCCCGATCAAGGATAAGATTGTGATTGATTCTATGCCCGATCAAGGATAGGATTGCACAATAGTGGATGAACTTTCGTGTCCGATCAAGAACTTTAGTGAATTCATTAGTAATTCATGTGTCCGATCAAGAACACGAATTACCATATCATGTCAATGTATGCTTAATGATAATTGAGAGTAGTAATTACATGTCTAGTGGTGGATTTATTTCCTTGATAATTCTCTACATTGATTAAAACTCAGCTTAGTAGTTAAAGTTCATAGCTTTATTTAGATTAAACAAAAACTGCAACTTTCTTCTCTTGAATTTGGTAAAAGATTAATCCGTCCCTGAGGTTCGACAACCCTTTAATACTCGCCGCAGTACAATTGCCTTGTGCACTTGTAAGGGTTTTATATTTAAACGATCAGTGTGTTCGCCACCAAGTTTCTTCACTGTAAAATCATTAATCCTATTCCTCAATGATGCATGTACTCTCCATGGACAGTCAGGGTATTGACATCTCGCTGTATACTGTGTCGGATTTGTATGCAACACTTTATATCGAACATCATGAGCTATTGAAAGCTCCCTTAATGAGTATATAAATTCCTCTTTGTTAGGGAATATTTGCCCCACATATATTGTTTCCTCATAATATGTCTCCTCATGTAAACCCCGATTAATTGCCCTATTTATTTCATCATCTATTAGTCGCGCCCATAGGGGTTCCTCCTCATATGGCAACTCCTCCTCAAAATCATCCAAGTTATCCATAGCAATTGCGATATCCACCAATTCATCTCCCTCATTATGAACCATCTCTTGCACACTATCCTCTCCTCGTACATCTTCAACATCAATAACCGGTGAATTAGGCATCCTCTTCCTCATTCTCCTCTTTGTTTTCCTCAGCATTCATATGTCCCTCTTGCCAACCACTTGAACTAGTGTAAATATAGGGGTTATGAAATAATGTTTGTGTGTCAAACCATTCATCACCTCGTGCCATGCTAATATTCATCGCTTCATGAACATGAGATGTGTGCCTACATTATACAAAATAAAACTAACATCATGAATAAACAATTCATGATACCGTAAGTTGAATGGTTAAAATACATATTTTAAATAAACTTACCTCAAACTAGGCGAAAGTTGGGGTTCGTTGCATGCTAGTGATATAGACAAATCATCTTCTTCATTATCTTCCACACGCCTTCCTCTAGAGTGTCGACTCGACCTATTTATGTGAGCACTCCGACTTCTGCCTTCACCATCATTTACCAAGCTAGGCATGCACGCCTCTTTTTCTACACATAGCTCGAAGCTAAGCACATGAGGCGCAAAATAAAACATTTGTTGCATAGAATTGTCATCATCAATTGGTATTACAGTAGTCCTTCCTCTAGTAACAGGCATCTTGTACTTCATACGAATTTTCCACAATCTTTGGTCCCAGCCCAGTTTGTTTACCACTTGCATCTCTAGTTCCTCGTAAGTACTTGGCTTATTAATAAATAATTCTACAGTTTCACCACCTTCGTATTCACATCTCTCAATTCTGCCACCATACATTAACACAAACGAAACCATTTACCCGCCATCTCTTCTCACAGATCTTTTAAAAAACACTAACAAATACTACAAAAATATAACATAATCAATTTCATACAATACAAAAACTACATCAATACGTATTTCTAACAGATAGTAAACCTATATTACTGATATAGACGCGAGCGATGGGGCGAGGAAGTGGTCAGAGAAGCTGCTGGCCGAGGCGAGGTGAGGCAGTGGCTTGGACGTGGCGAGGACGGGGAGGCGGAGCTGGCCGATGTGGTGGCGAGGACGTCACCGGAGAGCAGTGGTTGGGGCGAGCGTGGGGAGGCTGAGCATGGCGATACGGTGGCTGGGGCGAGACAACAAGAGGCGATCCGCGACGACGAGAGGCGAGGCGAGACGGTGGCTGGGGCGAGCACCGGAGAGGCGGCCAGGTGAAGCGCCGGAGAGAAGTTAGGGCTCGGGAGAATATGAAATGAAAGGACCGACGCCTTTCAGGCAATTGTAAAAAAAGTGATCGCCGAACCGACGCCTTTCGGGTTGGTTTTAAAAAAAACCACGCTGGCGCCTGCGTGGCTTGTCATACCACCATTTCGGGAATTAATTGTTACAGTGCATCAAAATAGATTTTTTTGTGATTTATTATATAATTTCCCCTAGTTAAAAATATATCGGTGGTCGAAAACCAGTTTTACCATGTATTTTTACAATATAATTTCTAAAATGGGTGATGCTAATTTAAACAAATCATAGATTTCAAAATATGTATATATAATTCAAAATATATATGCGCATTTTAAACTCATATCCTGCCATTTAGCATAGGATGGGAAACAAACAAGAAAGTTGTTTTTTTAAACAAAATTATTTTTTTAAATGCCGATATATCAGCCCGAAACCAACATATCAGCAATATTTTTAAAAATTGGGAAAAAATGATATTACTTGGTATCGTTTTATGGGGCAGGACCCGATATCAATATATCCCCGATACAACATTCCATGCAACTGAGGCTCTATTCAGCTTTGTTACCACTTATCTTGCTAAGGAGGTAGTGAGATAAGGATTAGGGCTTACCTTCTCTA
This sequence comes from Houttuynia cordata, assembly GCA_039654745.1. Classification (NCBI taxonomy): domain Eukaryota; kingdom Viridiplantae; phylum Streptophyta; class Magnoliopsida; order Piperales; family Saururaceae; genus Houttuynia; species Houttuynia cordata. The sequence continues at coordinate 25,002,815 of CM077503.1, forward strand.
TTGCCTGCACCACGCATTAAATAGTTAAGTTAAAATTATTCGTTAGTTAATTATATAGTTAATTTTAACCACCCACTTCATAAGTTGATTTTCATAACCGCTTAACTGCTAAGCACTCGGTAAAACCATAAATGGTTAACATTTCATATCCACTTTTAGAACATATTAACAAGTATATATATGGGAAAAGTTTAAATGACATCGCTCTCATATAGCTTATATGAGGCTAATTCAATTTGTAGCTGTTGGATCTTGATCTGACAGCTACAATGAACTCACTTACCTACTAATTTGATATACTCACTTACTGTCTAATTTGATACCTACCTTCGGATCAGAATCTAATGACCCAAAAGATTGGCTTCATACTCCTTATATGTGAACGATCTCACCATCAAGAAGGGCGGAGAGGATAAGGGTTTGTGTAATACTTTTATTTTACACAAACCCTTATCCTCTCCGCCCTTCTTGATGGAACTTTTGTTTAAATCTTAACTTATACAATGTGGCACAAGTGATATTATTAAGCGTCGTGCTGCGAAATCTATGCATATTTATACAAATTTAACTATTTTTTGGAATCATATATGTGACTTGAGAACTCTCAATAATATGTTTTTGGCTAATTTTCTTTTACAAGTCAAACTAAATTATAGTAGGGAAAAAACAAAAATGATTGATAGCATGAAGTGAAAAAAATTAAAAATATGAGATGAAGCGGGTAATGGTTAATTGCGGTTAACCGCTGAATAATGGTTAATGAAAAGGATATGTCATTTGTTACTAGAAAGGTTATTGTTAAATATTTTATAAATAGTTATGGTGATGGAAAAAACCTTAACCGTACCGTAACCTCACCATTGGCAGCCCTAATAGGGATATTGAATAACCAAGTAAAATATTTAAGTAGGTAACTTGTTTTAGATATTAGTGACGAGTTGATCTGGATAAGGGATCGTATTTCCCTAGATTTTATAAAATTCTCTGTCAAAGCTAAAATCAATGTGAAATATGGAATTGATTTTCTCACCTCGAGGGTTCGGGTTCTGTCTCTTCTTCCTTATGTCACTTTTTCACTTGTATCACTAACCCGGAAATTCATTCCCAGCAAATTCTCACTTAACTCACTAATCAATAGATCTTAAAACTTGACCCAAAACCCCTATAACCATGGGGTATATTTTCCACATTTTGAAATACATTTGAGGATAGGAATCTCTTTTCACATCTCATCCCCTCCCCGCGAGAAACAAAAAAATAGCTTTATTCTCACTTGTCTTACTAATCCCCACATTTAATGCCGCAATGAATTCCCACTTAACTCAAGTGAAATAAGAATTGAGTGCCATAGTATTGTATTTCTATATGTGACCCACTTTATTGGCTTAGAGGGGGGTAATCGTTTTGTATTTTGAATTAGAATCCATTGGTTCAAAAAAAAAACAGCGTTAGTCGTTCTGTATTTGGTGACGCATTCCCGGTTTCAACGTTAGTGGTTTGTAATTTTGTATTTTGGATTAGAATCTATCCCATAGAAAATGCCCACAGCTCCGCCAACACCCATCAGAAAAATTGGAGCCTCCGTTGCTTCTGCCAGAGCTCTATCACCACCTGTCGGAATGTGCAAATCTAGAAAGAATGCCCACAAAAATGGACCAATGTAGTAAAATATAAAATAGCGCTACAATATGCTAAAACCAGAGGTTAACCAGCGATACCACTGCCACTTCCGGTGCTTGGTTGTGGTTGGAGGTCGCTGCTACTACCAACAATGAACCTCTGTTGGTGATGCCACTGCTTTCGATGGTCTACTCTACCGCCGGTGCTTTACATCCACCTCCATCAGAATTGTTTTTGCAGGGGCTTAACCTCCTTCCATCGAGGTTACACCTGCTGCTATCGTCACCTCCATCAAAGCTAGCACCAATCAGATGGAGCTATTGTTGATTTACTCAATTAGCATAATATGTTATTCCCTCTCTTTCAAAATACTATGTATATTTAGAAATATTCATTGCTCTAAAATATTATGTATATTTTGCCGTGACTTTCTCTTTCCAAAATTGGTAGAGACTTGGAAGGATGGACTTGAACTTGGTTCGTGAACGGGTATACAAATTAACGGGATATCAGGTAGGGGTGTAAACGGCGTCCATATCTCCGTCTCCGTCCGTCCATCCGTCTGCTTAATATTAAAATAGATAGTTATTTCTTGTCTGCCACGGACACGGACGTGGCTGTGGACATAACCGAGCCGTGCCCGCAGCCGTCCGTGTCTGCCATTATATATAAGTTAATTATTTTTTAATAAGAAAACTAAGTTGATAACTTTTTAAAATAAAAAGTACGATCATTTAAACAGAAAAAGTTGGTATAAGTGTTGTTTTTGCTTCAGGAGCTGATATATTCTTTATCTTATCAAAAACTTCCTCCTGTTTTCAAGCATAGTATCATTATATATTAAAAAATAAAACAGTGTCTTTTATTCTTGTTTTCATTCATAGTATCCGTGTCCGTCTGCATTCATAACGAACAGCTGCGGACAGACGTAGATGGGTGTCTACACTTAAACGGACGGTTATGGACATGCCTTGTCATTGTCCGTATCAGTCCGTTTACACCCCTAATATCAGGGAGAATAAGTCATGCGACTTCCTTGTAGGCTTCATGGTCCAATAATTTTTTTTTTCAAATGTACATAGTATTTTGAAATAGATAGAGTATTTCATTGAAACTGTATGTTGTGTTTCTTTCCGGTCTACCTTCCAAGACCTAGCCATTCCGTGGACTGTTGCCATGGATTGACTGGAAAATAACACAAATCAGAAAAGTAAATCATAATCATAACTAAGGGGCCGTTTGGGGCGTGATTATTGCAAAACATCCATACTGGATTCTGGATATTTACTGTAGCATCTATATGAATTTTTACATCTAGCTGAAACACGTCTTGAGGTGTTTCAGCTGGATATATAAAATATCCAGATGCTACAGTGTAGCAAAACATCCCATCTGGATGTTTTGCTTTTAATCACGCCCCAAACGGCCCCTAAGTAGCACATTTCTCTAACTATTTGGGGTCGGCGAAAATCAGAAAAGTGTGTAATTATGCTTTTTGAAAAAGTAGCATAATTATGTTGGTTACGGGAACTTCCTCTACGTGCATGTTGCGACCTTTCATGGTTTAGCTACGACGACCACCTTCTTGGATGACCTAGTCACGGTTAGCCATGGCCGGACCAAGACGTCCATGACCTGGTCAGGCCTGGCACTACCAAGCTTGGCTTGGCTACGGTGGGCATGTCTTGATTAGGGACGATCATGGCCGGGGCTGGTTCCGCACATGCGGACCTGGTACGGCAAAGGACAGCCATTGTTAGGTTGTGACATCACTGGTTAACCTCCCAATTGCCGATCAAAGAGGAGAACAGTCCGGACACGTCGTTGGTGAAGGTGTTGGAGGCGGCAACCATGGAGAATGACCTAGTGACGGTGGAGGGGTATTTCTGGGATTTAGAAAGAAGTAGTTGGGGTTGATAGCGGTATCTGTAATTTTAAAATGTCTTATAATCTTTATGTGAAAGAAAGAATTGACACTTTAGCCATATGTAATAAAAAAAAGTTTTGTATGGCTCTATGAGTAATTGCCCCTTTTTAAAACTTTAGAGGTAAAAATTACTAATTACGAATATAGTTATAGTAAACATGTTTCACAACTAAAACAAAAATTAAATATGTTTTCCGCATACAAATGCACCGTGCATTTAATTAGTTATTGTTGAGAGAGAAGCTGCCCCAAAAAGTAGAGAGTATGAATGTGCATCTTTTTTCTATACAAAAATTAGAGCGACAAGAAACAAAAGACATGTGGTTCTGTACATCCACCACCAGTGAGTTCTGTCAAACTAAAGGCGGACATGGTTGGGTCCAAATAAGAGCAAACATTAGCACGTGTCTTTATTTCTCATGATTTTCCCGGCCGTCTTATTGGGTACAAATGGTCTGGCCAATTCACTTTTTATACTAGGGCACCTCTGATCGCGCGGTAAACTATGATGGATATCGGCTCCTTGGTGCCCTTTAAGTGTGCGAAGGACCCTCGGTAATTTCTCCTCCGCTAAGACATCCACGTCCAAGGATGGAGGTTAAAAAAATCTTCATTAATTGCTTGACTGGCAGATGAACAATGGCCCATAAGCATTCAAAACACGGCAAATCTACCATCAGAACCGTCACTTCCGCAATGTTGGTACAAAAAATTATTGGCTACGCGCCGCGCAGGGGAACAGTGTGTTCATTGTCTCTCCTGCTAGTCATGATTGCCACAAAAGACCCACAAGCAGGGAGTAGTGAGCACACTGTGCCCATGCGCGGCGTGCAGCTAATAACTTCTCACTCTTGAGCCAATCAGATCTTCCATACCCACACGCCATGTAACTTGACGGAGGAAATCATAAAGGGAAATGATATTTGTACAGCAGATTCCTACACATACTCCACATCAGTTCACTCACTCATTTCCATACACATCAGCTGTGTATGGAAATGTATAGGAATCTGCAGTAAGGTTATCAGTGCCCAATCATAAAGGAGCCCAAGTGTAGAGTTGTTTACCTTTGCAGAAACCCAGGGGGACACATTTGTGTCCACATGGAAGTTCTTCGCGAAGATGAGGTCGAGTGAGTTGGGCTAGCTGCCTCTGGAGGAGACGTTTGACATGTTCTGCAATGGAGTTTCCCTGTTTGGGCCGTACTGGGATCACATGTTGGGATACTGGAAGGTCCATAAGGAGAGAGCTGTCAAATTTCTGTTCATGAAGTATGAGGAGTTGCAGAGGGACCAGGTCGATTTTTCTGTTGAGACCCAATTCTATCGTCATCAATTTCTCGAGATACTTTCTTACGAAGTTTCGTTATAGCATCCATAATTGCTTCTGGTTTAGGCAGGTAGCCCGGTAAATAAACATCCACAGGAATTAGCTTATCGACTCCCGAACGGTACTATAAGTAAAGAGGTTGGCTGAATTCTTGGGCTTCCCTTTCTCCGAAGAGGAATAGAAAGAAGGGATGGTGGAGCAGATCATGAAGTTGTGCAGCTTTGATAACTTGAGCAATTTGGAGGCAAACAAGACTGGTAACCTCGTGGGTCTTTGTGACAATAACATGTTCTTCAGAAAAAGGAAGAGTTGGGGACTCGACAGAGTATTTGACTCCAGAGATAGTGAAACGCTTGAATGCTATCACAGAGGAGAAGCTCAGAGGTTGGGATTGGAACTAAATGGGTGATCAGGAAATTACTTGGTTGAGTTGGATCTCTCAGTGTGATGTCATGCCATATTTACGTGATAATAATGCTGTCTCCTATCTGCATTTTCTATGCACTATGTTCTAGGAGTATATCAGGTCTGTCGTTGATAGTATGTGTTAAGAACTTGGTCAGTTTGGTTCTTTGATGTTGGAGCAACTAAGGTCTTACTTTATCGTTAATAATTTGTTTTGATGCAATATTCAAGACATCATGTAGCTTATTTACCTTGTTGCATGCAAAAAAAGTAGCTTCTGTGTCTTTCTCATGGAACTTCTGCTACTACGTCAAGTGATATTATCACATTTGTTTTTTCACTTACCAAAAAAAAAATTTCATTTGTTTTTAAGAGGATATATGTTTCTCTTCAGCATAAAAAACTGATACTCCTGTCCTTTTTAATATCCTCATCGAAATATAAGGACAGTACGATATTAGATGCTCCATCGGGCTTAATTTTAATAGATTCTGGACCGTTCCTTCCGAGTCTCTTAGCCTGTGATTTCAACCATCCAATAAACATTCACAATTTTCCCAATGGAGCTATTAAAACAGGATGGAGGGATTATAAGGTGCCATATACTTAGCATATAAGATCTAAGGGTGATACTTTTCAGCAAAATTTCTCAGTGATACCCGTTTAGGGGCCACTTGGGGCGTGAAAAATCAGTTTCACCCACTCTCAAAATTCCACCTAGCTAGTGATAATCCACTAACCAGCTAGTTAGTGGATTAGGCCCCTTAATTTCATAATGAGGGTTGGAAAAAGTTATTTTCAACATGTGCATTTCCAGTGAGAGAAATCAATATTGGTTGTCCCAGTTGGAACGAGTAGCGTTCTTGACCATGGAATGCGATATATAGCCGATATATTGGTACTGGGCCCCACCCCGATAATATGATACTGACTAGTATTGGTTTTTTTTATTTTTTCAAATATCTATTTAAAAAATATTTTAAAAATAGTTATAATTTTTTTATAAAAAAGGAAAAAAATAACTTTTTCGTTTGTTTATGATCTTAATATGTATTTTTATGCATATTTTTAAATCTATGCTGTTTAAATTAGTATATCTTATTTTAGAAGTTAGATTGTGAAAATATATAGTAAAAATTAGTTTTAGATCACCGATATTTTTTTACACAATATCTCTGATATATCTCCGATATTTTGTATCTTTAATGTATTAAAATACCGAATTCTTGTTCTTGACGCACTTAAACAGTGCCGCATAAAAAAAGGTACACAGTGTATTTTATTGTTTTATATGTCCCGTTCTCAGAACATGGAGGTACTCGCCGAGCCAGGCTGGAACTATAGGAAATTGGCCGCTTATAGAAGAGAATCGGTGCCACGTTTTATTTAGGGGCCGTTTGGGGCGTGATTAAGATGTTTTGCTACACTGTAGCATCTGGATATTTTATATATCCAGCTGAAACACGTCAGGGTGTAAAAATCCATATGGATGCTACTGTAGATATTCAATATCCAGTCAGGATATTTTTGCAATAATCACGCCCCAAACGGCCCCTTAAGAGTAATGCTATATCTCCCGTTCTTTTATTTAAGAGTAATACTAAATATTATCTTATTGACCCTCTCCCCATCTTAGCTGTGCAATTCCTCTCTCTTATTGGGCTCAAACGCTCCACCAACTTCACTTTCTAATCACCGCCAATGGCCGCTGCAATACTTGATCACCAGACTCGCGACCGGTCGACCAATGATGCAGAAGATAAGAAGCAAAGCCATGAACTGGAGGCCTTGCTCGCCACCCTCCCCAAGCACAAGGGCTGGTACCAGCCATTCCTCTACCAATACAAAGGAGTTTGGCTGTACCCGCCTAGGCTGGCCCCAATGTTTAGCCTGCTGCAACACTTCAAACCAGATCCCTCCGTCACCCTCCTCGTCACTTCCATGAAGGTGGGCACCACTTGGCTCAAGGCACTGGCCTTCGCCATCGCCAGCAGGCAGCACCACTCGTTGAATGATCACCCTCTCCTCCATGCCAACCCCCACGACCTGGTGACCAGTCTAGAATACCATGGGCCCTATTCATACGCTTCAGCCAATCACATCTTCCATACCCACCTGCCGTACAGTTTGATGGAGAAAACCATAGAGTCGTCCAAGTGTAAAGTTGTTTACCTTTGCAGAAACCCAGGGGACACGTTTGTGTCCACATGGAAGTTATTTGCGAAGCTGAGACCGAGTGATATGGGCGAGCTGCCTCTGGAGGAGGCGTTCGAGATGTTCTGCAGTGGGACTTCCCTGTTCGGGCCTTACTGGGATCACGTATTGGGGTACTGGAAGGCCCAGCAGGAGAGACCTGATAAGGTTCTGTTCATGAAGTATGAAGAGTTGCAGAGGGACCAGGCCAGTCAGGTGAAGAGGCTGGGTGAATTCTTGGGCTTCCCTTTCTCTGATGAGGAAGAGAAGGAAGGGGTAGTGGAGCAGATCATGAAGCTTGCAGCTTTGATAACTTGAGCAATTTGGAGGCCAACAAGACTGGTACATTTATGGCAATGGGTGTATGTGGAAATGAAATGTTCTTCAGGAGAGGAAGAGTTGGAGACTCGGCAAAGTATTTGACAGAAGAGAAGGTGAAACGCTTGAATGCTATCACAGAGGAGAAGCTCAGAGACTCTGGATTGGAACTCAACGCGTGATCAGGGAATTATTTGGTTGAGTTGGATCTCTATTTCTGATGTCTTTCTTGCTATATTTAAGTGATAATGTTATTCTATCTGCATTATATGTCGCTATGTGCTCAATATATCACGAGGTTCTCTTGTTGATAGTGTGCGTTGAGAATAGGTTCAGTTTGGTTCTTTAATTTTGTTGCAACTAAGCATGCACTTACTTAGAAGTTAGTAATTTGTTTTGACACATTCAAGACATGAAGTAGCTTCTATGTCCTGTCCATGGAACTTCTGCAACTACATTAATATTATCTTTCATTTGTTTTTAAGAGGAAGTAAAAGGCAATATCATACATTTATCTTCAGCAAAAAAAAGGTGATACAAAGTCTTTTTCTGAAGGAGACAAAAGTGATCATTTTTGTTTTTTTAGCTTAGGGAGAACTCCTTCCCTTCCGTTAAACGTTAATTATTTGGACTCCCAATCAATCAAATGGACGACACTGAGAGTGTGGGACATTCACTCCCAAAAATCCACCTATTAGTAAATTAAACGGCCCCTTATTACCAACTCCAACCCTGATCAGTTGCCCAAAAATGGAAAAAAATAAACTGCAACACCAATCCGCCACACCCTCTCGGACCTGTCCTATGCGGGAATGAGTTATTTCAATGACGCAAAGCCCCTCCTTCCATCCTTGAAATGGAGGGCTTTGTTTGTTCTCTTTTGGCACCTAGATGTGGAGGGGGGCTATGTGACAAAAATCATACTAGCAATTCTTATTTTTCCTTTGCCTATCTCTACGCCGTATTAAACCCTCTTTGTAATATTTTGTGTCTTTTTTCATATAATACACGTTTTATATGTCCTATATTAAATGTATAATACACAATTTTTCTAGCATTTTTTATGGGTGCAATTCTGGATTTTTAAGCTATTCTATTTTTGGTATTTTACTGTACATTTTTATGATTTATAAATCTTTATATAATAAAAAAAATTTATAGAGACTGATTTATATGAGATCGTTCTCATATAAGGGGCATAAGAACAGTTTTTTAGGTCATTGGATTCTGATTCAATTATGGATATCAAATCAGTTGACGAGGTGAAAGTGAACTATCACTCACCCTTATAGCTGTCAGATCAAAATTTAACAACTTTAATTTAAACTAGCTTCATATAAGCCAAATGAGAGTGATCTCATTTAAATTTTTTCCTTTTAACTTTTTACTATCCGGCTACACTTTTCATGTTTTTCCCATATTTATATCTTTCCCTGTATGTATGCATACTTCGTCAATCTGGTGGGGCCTGGAGGAGAAATTACCCCATGGATCAGTTCCACACAACAGGTGGTGGATAGGTCAATTTATTTTTTGACACATGCATAATGGTAAAGTGATTAGATGTTTAGATTGTAAGTTTGTAACACTTACCATCCGTTAAAATGTGTTAGATATTCAATGGACCTATCCACCATCTGTCCCGTGGAACTTATTCACCACCGGATAATTTATCGGCCTTGGAGGGTGCCCACTGGTCAGGTGCGCGCATAGCACAAGGTCAAGAAATAAGGGAAAATTATATAAAAAATTATTAAATTTTTTTCTTCCAAAATGGCGTATTATAGCAAATATTTCCCGAAATAGTGCTCTAACAAAGATGTTGATCCATCGCATGTTATTTATCGAAAAAAATATCAAAAAACTATGATAAATAGTATGTGATGGCTCAATATCTTTATGATATCATGATGAATAGAAAAAACACTAAAAATAAGGAAGAATGAAAAAAATATATACAAAAACGGATTAGAAATGAAAGAGATATGCATCGTTGAAGTGATGACCCATTTAAAATGGGACGAAATCATAAAACACCCTAAACCGACGCCTTCAGAAAACGCCTTTCTCCTTTAACCTGAGAGAACCGGCGCCTTTCGGTTTAATTTTAAAAAAAAAAAGCCACACAAGCGCTTGCGTGGCTTGTCAGAGCACCATTTCGAAAAATATTTTCTACATTATGCTATTTTGAAAAATTTTTATAATTTTTTATATAATTTCGCCGTAAAATAATGATGTTAGGTATTAATTACCCAAAAGAAAAGACGTTAGCTAGGAAGCACGGATTAAGCAAAATTGCTGTCATATCCGTATCTAATACGTATCAGACAGAGATACGATAGCAACACGGTTGGATGCGTGTCCTGTCGTATCTTATATAAAATATATATCTTTTTGCGCGTCCATATCACCACTAAAGGTGTATTAGCCTAATTGTAAAATAATGCCTATTTAAGACAATAGTAATGGTTTGAATCTTATCAAACCTATTACTCCCTCCATTCCAAAATACTATGTACATTTAAAAATATTCATCATTCTAAAATACAATATATATTTTATAAAATTACGTGACATCCTCTTTCCAAAATTGGAGGAGACTTGGAAGGATTGACTTGAAATTGGTTCGTGAATGAGCATACGAGTTGGACTGGGTATTAGGGAGAAGAAGCCATGTGACTTCCTTGCAGGCATCATGATCCAATAAAAATGAGAATTTTCTCATATGTACATAGTATTTTGGAACAGATGGTGTATTATTTTTTTGTGGCATTCTTGCCTACTAAAAATAATGAATAAAAAATAATTTTTAGTTTATAATTGTAATTTTTACCAAGTTTGAGAGAAAAAATGTGGTAATACAATACTAAAAATATATTTAAAATTTATATAAATAATTTTTTTATTAACTGTGTTATATCCTATTTTTTTAGAAAATACCGTGTCCATATCGTATCGCCATATTCGTATCCACGCTTCCTAGGACGTTACACATTGCCCAAAACGAGTATGTAAAATAGGAGAAATTTTTCACTGCATTCACTGCACGAGGCTGGCCGTGTGTGTTAGATACATTTGTTTTATTCAAGCAGGGTGCCCCTTGCAATTGAGGAATAAGACAAATGGGGAACCTCCGGCCATGCAAATTTGCAGTATGTCATGGTAGATGGCCTGACTCTAAAATGGCCTAGAATTAGTTCATTTCTAAAACAAAAAAAGGCGCAGAAAATTGACGAAAATGTACAATCAATTATGTCCAAAAAGAGCCACTTTAATTTGCAGAACTCACACCATGAAAATCAATTGCTCAACGAATGCGTTCATCTCCATTGTTTTCCTGCTAGGAGTAATTCTGTTTTGTTGAACAAAATACTCGTCAAGCTACTTTGATGCTGATCATTTGTAACCAAACATCTAAATTCATATGGGGTAAATATTTTTTGTACATCCTCCATCTGATTCATTATTCTCCTTATTTTCTTGCTTCTGGTATTCTGGATCAAGTAGAAGTTGAACTTAATTTCTTCCACGTGGAAAGAACTCCCATTTTTCATTTTGTAAGAGCATAAATGACATCTTATGCTCATGGAATGTCACACTGTGCAGAATAACTTGGAACTAACTTGCATGCCACATTAATTGTGACAAAGAACAGAATCGAAGATTAGTCATAAATGTATAGACAATTGTCATGCTCATGCAACTTTCACACCTTGCAACTCCAAACTTCCCAGCAATATGTTCCCAAATGTATAACACCTTACTGTAATCTGCTCCCAAATGTATGACACCTTCCCCTTCATAGTCCCCCGCCTGCTGCTAGCTCCTCACTCCTCAGCCATGGCCAACGCTACTTTCACTATGGAGCATTCCCATCGCCAGCTCAAAGAAGCAGAAGAGAGGCAAAGCCATGAAATCAAGGCCCTACTCGCCACCCTCCCGACGCAAAAGGGCTGGCGTGATCCACTTCTCTATTGGTACCATGATGCATGGTTCTACCCTTTCTTACTATCCGCCACCCTGCGGTGGCAGAAACACTTCAAACTTGAGGACACAGATCTCTTCTTAGCCAGCCTACCCAAGGTCGGAACCACTTGGATCAAGTCACTGGCCTTTGCCATCGTCGGACGGCGCCACCACTCCTCCCACCACCACAACCACCCCTTGCTCAGCTCCCTTCCCCATAGGGTCGTGCCCACATTAGAGGTTAATGCTGAGGATCAAATGTTTGGCGAATTTTGTTCTGCACTTCCTTCTCCTAGACTGCTGCATACCCATTTACCTTACACTTTGTTACCTGATTCGATTAAGAGCTCGAGCAATCGGATCGTTTATGTCTGCAGGAACCCTCAGGATACGTTTGTGTCTACATGGAAGTTCTTTGCAAAGTTGAGGCTAACAGAGATGGGTGATCTCCCATTGGAGGAGGCCTTTGAGATGTTCTGCAATGGGGCTTCCCTGTTTGGACCTTACTGGGATCATGTGTTGGGTTATTGGCAGGTCAGCCAGGAGAGACCTGACAAGGTTCTGTTCATGAAGTATGAGGAGCTTCAGAGGGACCAGGCCTTGCAGTTGAAGAGGCTGGCCACGTTCTTGGGCTTCCCTTTCTCTGATGAGGAAGAGAAAGATGGGGTGGTAGAGAAGCTCATGCACTTGTGCAGCTTTGATAACTTGAGAAGTTTGGAGGTGAATAAGAATGGGTTGTTCATGGGTGTATATGCAAATAGCTTGTTCTTTAGGGAAGGAAAGGTTGGGGACTCGGCAAGGTACTTGACAGATGAGATGGTAGAGCGGTTGAATAGCATCACAAAGCAGAAATTCAGTGCTTCCGGGCTAGAACTGAATGAGTGGTGAGAATTGAAGTGGATAAAGAGAGATTAGTGATTACATCTTCCTCGTAGCCTCGCTCTTGCTTTAGCTTAGGCAAGGTGAATGCATGCAGTCTGAAATTTGTAGTTTCTATGTTCAAGGGTGAAGTGCTTGGAGTGTTGCACTTCCATCTATTAAGATTGTTTAGAATTCCAATATTCTGTCTCTGATGCCATTTAGTGTTTCACTTATCCCATACAAACTTGATAAAATCTCTCACCTGTAGCTCATTGTGAACACCTTTTTGTCAATTACACGACTATGGAAAAAAATACTGAACCCGTCGCATACATATTGACAAGTCGGCAATTCGGCTCCAATTCGGCAAGGAGTTAGTACAGTTCGGTACGGGAAAATTCAGCGGCATTTCGGCTGAAATTCTGCGGCAAGTCATGGCCCAGCCGAGGGAACTAGGCCCATATTCTATTGACAAAATAAAAAAATAAAGCCCATATCCATAACAGTTTTGTCTAAAGACTCGAAATCAAGAGGCCGTTTGGGGCGTGATTACTGTAGATATGGAAAAAACATGGATGCTACAGTAGATCTGAAAAATCCACTATAGATATCTGCTTATAATCACATCCCCACACGGCCTTAGTCGCTTCTTTTCCCATTTTATTTTCACGGTCACCTCATGTGCCCCTCTTGGAAATGCTGTGGGCTCTCCTTTCACCATTTGTAAGGTTGGCGGTGATAAAAAAATGGGAAGAATAGTAATACTCTTTTCAATTCCACGTTGAAACTGAAAAGTGAGCATGAGAGGCTAGGCTATAAAGCAGACTAGCTGAGTACTTTATTAAAAAAATAACCTCCGAAAAAATTAAAATTGGAGCAGCTTCGAGAACCGAACCGACGAATGTTCTTCGAAATTCGTGTACGCCAAATTTTGGCCGAATTGATGAATCTTCGCCCAGAACTTCAGAAAGGCGCCAAATCGGCGGAATTTGCCAAAATTCGGAGAATATCGCCGAATTTTGTCACTATGCTCACATAAATCAAATAAAGAAGAAAACCCACTTCGCTATTTAGAAAAAATCCCTTTCTGTTTGATTATTTAGGCTAACGTCACCAATTGAAGTAATTCGGCACATCTATAACAGAATTCAAAGCTACCGGTGCCAAATGGCTGGTTCACCCTCTTCCCCATGCATCCTCAAGGAGGATATTTTAATACTTTACGGGAGCCATCAATCATCAAGATCAATGGTGCACATGCTAGGGCATGTTAACGAATGTGTGCTACCATGTGGGATCATCAAGATTATATGAATCTTGTGGGAAAATACATGCTGCGTGTGCAAGCCCTTGTGCGCGTCCAACTGGTTAAGCACCCGTCACCCGGTCTGGACGTTAGTTCAAGGCGAAACAATTGCATAAAATGCATGCACTAGCTTGTGCACCATAGAACTAGATAATTGATGGATCCGGCAGTTAGGGGGAGTGTGCTGTCATTTCCATTCCATTAAAGTCTGTGACCCTGATTTGCAGCTCAAGTTTATAGCAATAGTGGACATCATTCATCCAAAAAAAAATTTGCTATGGACGTCGAGGTAAATGCTCCCAATCTCATGTCGTTTCATTTCAACGGGGACTTAAAATATACAAGTTCACAAACATCTCTTCCTTGAAGGATGCCGTCGCGTGTGGAATGTAGGTGGGTAATTCGTACATAGCCTTCGTATGTTGCATGATTTTTTTGAATGATTATCTTGCATGAATTTTTTTTTTCTGATAGCAGAATATGCATGATTCGTTCCACTTTGGAATCCACAAAATATGAAGCCGACATGGATGAAAAAAATTTCGTTTTCTTGCAACAACCCAAGACATCAAACAATAATGCGCTTGCCCAATAAGTAGTGGAGATCACCACCTACCAGTGGTAGGTCGTAATCAAATAATCTCTGTCTTGACTCTTGTTGCCACATTTACAAGAAAATGGAAGCTACTATTTCAAAACACTATGTGAAAGTTAGGCTTACTTGATGAGTAATAGTCAGTAAGTCAATTCACATTTTAATCCCAAATTAGCATATAGAACTTGATAAAATCCACATAAAAAAAGTTCCATATGGTATTTTTTGAGAATGGTTCCAAATTTCATTATTAGTGGTAAATGATAAAAACCTCATAGTTTCTCACTTACTATGATCAAATGCAATGCAATCTATTGTAATATTATCACATTAGAAGTTAGTAAAGTATAAGTTTTTTTACTACTCCTATAAGATGTTAAGATACAATAATAACCTTAGAAAATGGCTGATCATTATTAATTCCTTGTTTTATAGTTGAAAATATTTCTTGGAAGAGGTCCTTGTTGTAGAGATATTTCTCAGCTTTGTTCTCCTACACTACTACTAATCTTCCCAGCAACAACGATGGTAGAGGAGGAGCTCCAATCCTACGCCAGTTATTATCAGGAAATTGGAACTTTGAAGAGCCATATAAACACATAAGCCTGATTTGCACAGGTGCCCAATTGACTTACATCAGCCAACCTAGCGTATTTTTTTTTCAAAGTTGTTTAGCACATCCAATAGAAATAAAAAAAATGTTTAGACGTGCATATGCACGTGCACTTCAACTAGTGTGTCTAAAAATAGCAGTCCATTCGCATACAAAGGCAAAATGGGCATATGTAGGGGCTGTTTGGATTGCCCATGCAGAAAAAGGACTTTTAAGGGGCATAGATGAACTTCATGAATAAAAAAATATTTAGAAGCAATTTTTCTCCGAAAAAAGTTTTCTTGTAGAAAGTACATTTTTATTTGTGTTTGTTTGTCTATTTTATTACATAAATTTTTTTAAGTTAGGGGCCGTTTGGGGCGTGATTATTGCAAAAATATCCAGACTGGATATTGGATATATACTGTTGCATCTATGTGGATTTTTACATCCAGCTGATATATAAAATATCCAGATGCTACAGTGTAGCAAAACATCTGGGATGTTTTGCTTTTAATCACGCCCCAAACGGCCCCTTAGAAATAGTTTTTTTGACCCTTTAATAAATCATTTTCCTTTCTACTAGAACCCTCCTTCTTATGAAGCTTATAGTATAAAAGACTATTTTAGTAGAAAACACAGTTTAACCTTTTTGAAATTATTATCATCCATATATTGTTGGTCGTTTATATCATTTTACGTAGTAAAAGTAATAACAATGTTTTATCCTTAAAAGTATGAAAAAAAAGCAATCAAGCATAAAAGTTTTTTTGTTTCTTTTAACAAATAGAAAAAGAGAGAATGAGACTTTTCTTTAAGTGCACCCACATAGCCCCGTAAAATGGTCTATTGGTGTTTTTAATATAGAAAGGAATGGGTATATGGGTTGGTGTTGGCAAACCAGCCATCCATTACATAGGGGCACATCTAAATATCTTCATATATGGGATTGTATGAGTCGTAATCCGCTGGTGAAGCGACGCCAGCCAACCACGTCGCTCGAAAACGTAAGCGTATGTGAGTTAAATACATCGCCACCAAACCAAGAGAAAACTCTTTCTTGCTGTCTGCTGTGCGGGCACATGTCTTCTTCCTCATCTTCGTAACCCAACTGAGAATGAAGCAAGCCAAATAAAATAATCAACCTAACGACGCCTCTCATGAACTAATTTTTCATACCCTTTTTGAGTGTCTAAGCCACCACTAGAAAAAGAAATTAAACTTTTTCCACTAGCCTGGGAGCAAGGAGATGCGTCCACAGCAGCTCATGAAAATTTCATCACAGATTTTTAAGCGGGCGTGTTTATCACTCTCTCCGGTCACTCGTAATTGAGACCATCAATGTTATTCAAATGTGGGGTCCATAGTAAATGCATAGGCTTTCCAAGCGAGCAAGTGAGTCATGGGAGTGAGTGTATTTTATTGTAGAGACCTAGGGTCGCAGTCGGGCATTAGAGAACGGTATTATGGGATTTTGGTACGTATAATTTTCTAATTATCTCAATTAAAAGTGGCCGGAAAGAATAATTTGTTTTGGCTAAGGTAGGTGGTGACTTATTACGGACATTGACATTCGGCCAATAATATATTTTCTGTGAAGTGTGAACACAAAAGGCAGATATGTTTTCTTGCAACATCATGCTGTGTGGATTGATATTAGGACCCTGATGTGAATTAAAACAAAAAAACTATAAATTCATTAGTGCAGTGATGAGGACGACTTTAAGAAATCTGGGTCAAGAAGATTCTTCCACTAATCTGATCGCATGCCTATGTGAATTTTTGCGAAAGTTATCCCCACGAAACCCACCCATCTACTGGTCGTCTCCAAACTGACACACACAAGCTTTCCGTGAGAGGGGAGGAACTTCATGGACTACTACTTGGGAAGACAGAGGGAAGCGACGCACTGGAAACGAAGGCCAAACATGCATGAGGAACTAAGAGGGGGGACGCAGATATACTGGAACGAAACATTGTGACGAAATTTTTTTATTTCGGTTTACTTGGTGAGGGACCCTTTTATTTTGGTTTCGGAGGTAGAAAAAGAAAGAAGATGAACGATACTAAGGGGCCGTTTGGTTCGTGAAAAATCCAAAACATTCACAATCCAAAACATTCACAGTGAAAAATCGATTTTTCACTGTGAATGTTTTGGATTTTTCACGAACCACCTAAGATCTAAAAAAAACTTTTGAAATTATCTACCTAAAATGTAAATAACCGAAAAATTTGTTCGCTAAAACGTAATAAATTTGAAAATAAACTGCCTAAAATATAAAAAATTCTAATTTTTTTAAAATATGAAAGAAATTTAAAAATAATATGCGGTTGATACCTATTTCGCTTAAATTTCGTTAATTTAGCAAAATTTTCGTGAAACTTGTGACTATGCACATCCTCAAGGCCAAGATCGAATTTGT